>PVKA01013334.1:0-55267 GCA_004027165.1 Ctenomys sociabilis | reverse complement strand
TGTGGTCATTGAAGTCCTCTCAGGGTTTATCTTGTAGTCCTGTACATTATTCTGTAGTTCCTTTGTCTGTGTCATCCATGTGGATGAGTCACGGCCAATGCTTGACCAGATTGCTCTCTGTGAGAGCCTGAGAGAAAGTTTTCTCTTCATGTGACTCTCCCCAGGCACACTTTAGAACTTCAATCTCTTTCCTCTGTGGATCCATAATCTCCTTGTTCAGAATGTTTGTATATAAGTCTTGATCTACCTAGGTCTTAACCAGCCAGCAGAAAAGTATAAAAATGAAGTATACATCGTGAGCCCATAATATTAAGCTGAACTGTAAATGGATATGGTTGACAATTTCTTTGAATAACTCCCTATGGTTGTAGAATGCTGGACTGTGTTGGATTGTGGTGTCGAGTTCAAGCACCTAAGTTAGTTGAATGTCAATGGAGTGCCCACTTTTGACAGGTGTAGACAAAGGAAGGGTTGTAGAAAAAAAAATCAGGATGTGTGTGTATAGACAGTACAGTTGGGATAGATAACGCTGTGCTTCTACATAATTCTATGAGAGGCAAGATCTGCACTAATGGTGGTTGAACAGGATATTATGTCAGCTTTTAGTACTATAGTCATCCACTAGGTGAATAATTATTGAATTTTTGATAAAATTCAGGTATAAAAAAATAAGTAAGCAACTACACTCTTAATTCACTGATAAGAGATATCTGCTAAAATAATATCTGTAAATATAATATCATGTATGCACCTTGTACAATACCAAACGTTATGAAAACAGTTTGCAATTTATTAATTCATCGAATGTGTATGGTTAAGGTGTCTTGAAACTGTTTGATTGACATTTGTATTTTAATAAAATAAAAATAAATGAAAAAACAGAAAGAAAGAAGATCCTGCTTAAATAAATGTGAGAGAATTTAAAACATCCCATGTTTGCTATAGACCAGTAGATAGTAAAACTAGACATAAATCACATAACAAACCACAGAAAATTTAGAAACGCTTGGAAATAATAACACATTCCTGAACACCCAATGGCTCACAAAGGAAATCAAGGAAGATATTAAACAATCTTGGGAATCAAATGAAAAAGCCAGGGCAAGAAAGCAAAACTTGTGGGAGGCAATGAAAGTAGCCCTAAGAGAGAAGCTTTTTGCAATAAAATGCTCACATGAGAAAAATAGAGCAACCTCAAATAAATAACCTACTGATGAACCTTAATACATCTGAAAAACAAAAAACAGTCCAAAACTAAACCAAATTTAAGGGCAGAAATCATAAATATCAGAGTGGAAACTAATGAAATTGAGACTAAAAAATGCAAGACAACAAATTGATGAATAGAAGAGATGGCTCTCAAAAAAATAAACAAAACAGGCATGCATATAACCAAACTTACAGAAACAAGAGGAAAGCCTCACTTCAATGTCATTAGAAATAAAAAAAAGCAAATCACAACGGATGTCAAAATCCAGAAGATTATTAGTAGCTACTATGAAAAATTATTTTCTAAAGAATTGGAAATTCTTTAAAAAGACAGATTTCTAGAGTCATATCAATTGCCAAAAGACTAAATAAAATCTGAAAGGTACAACAGATATGGTAAAATGGAAAGAAACTTAACATGAGGAATAAATAGAGATGAGGGAAAGGAGCAAAGATAGGAAAATAAGGAAAGGGGAAAATTCATGCATTTATACAGCGTATCTGAGAAGATTGTACTACTAATATCTATCAATCAGCTTTTTTGAAAGCAGTTAAGGTTTAAAAATTTTACGTTGACTGACTCTATAGTAATAACTCTAATCTGAGAAACTACATTAAGGATATCAACTGTGATTGAGTACCTTTCATCTTGTTCTTTTAAATATATGCCATCTTTAATGTCTTATCTATTATTACACTCTCTTTAAAATAAATTAAAAAATTAAAGGGATGAGGGAAAAATTAAGATGTATTACAAGGAAGAGTTAATGTTTCATTGTTTGATCAATCTTGCCTATCTGTATATGGTAGTGTGAGCAACAAATTTGATGATAACAATATGTAACATAGCAACCATTGTTTATATTCCATTCTTGTTCTGAAATTCCGTACTATTTGTACTGTCTTGTTTTGTTTCTCTCTTTGTTCTTGTTATTTTATTTTTTGTTTTTCATCTTTAAAATAAAATTTTTGAACAACTCAATAATATGCAATGACATTGAGGTAGTAATAGAAAACGTACTAAGTATAGAAATATCTGAGATCTAATTATTCACTGTTAAATTCTACAAAAACTTTACAGATGTCATATCACCAATTCTCTCAAACTCTTCAATGAAATTGAAAGGGATATAGTTCTTCCAAACTAATTTCTAGAAGCCAGAATCACTCTCAACCCAAAAGTAAATAAATATCCAATTAAAAAGGAAAACCACAACCCAATCCCAAAAATGAATATATATGCAAATATTTTAAATTACATTTTTGCAAATAGAATGCAACACATGATCCAAAGTATCACAAATCGTAACCAGGTATATTTCATGCTAGGGTTCCAGGGATGATTCAACATCAGCACATTAATAAATGTAATTCACCACATAAAAATTGGACCAAGGAAAAAACATCAAATGATCATATCAAAGGATAAAAAAAAGCTTTTGACAAAATACAACACCACTTCATGAAACAACCCTGAAGATAATAGGTATAGAGGGAACTTACCTGAATCTGATTTTTAGAAAAACCTGTATAACAAACCAATGGCCAGCATCATATTGAATGGGAAAAAACTGAAAGCTTTTCAGCTAAAATCAGGAATAAATAAAGGATGATCATTTTAAGCACTCCTGTAAAAAAGAGTACTTAAAATGTTAGCAAAAGCAATAAGGAAAAAACAAAAAAGAAGAAATGAAAGAGTCACATGTGAAAGGAAAAAGCTAAAATATCATTCTTTGTAGATAACATGATTGTCTACTTAAAGAATACAAAAATATCCCAGTAAAAGTCTATAACTAACAGCCAAACAAGGCCATTCATAATAGTCTCAAAAAAAGAGAAATACCTAGGAATTTTCCTAGTCAACAAAATGAAAGACCTTTACAGTGAATTGTACAGTAATGTGAAAAGGAGAATGAAAAAAATTCTGTTTCTGTATAGGCAGAACCACTATAGTCAAAATGGCCATACTCTGAAAATTGATAGATTCAATGCAAGCCTAATCAAAATAACAGCAGCATTCCTTGCAGAACTGGATGAAACAATCCTAAAATTCATATGAAACCAGAAGAAATCCAGAATAGTAAAAGCAACCCCAGACAACAAGAACAAAGTGAAAGGCATCACAATACCTGACTTTAAGTTAAACTATTGGGTCAAAAACCGATATGTAGATCAAAGGAACAGAACAGAGAATGCAGAATGACCCCAGATATTTGATCTTTGATAAAAGAACCGAAAACATATGTTGGAAAAAATAGCCTCTTGAACAAATGGTGCTGGAAAAACTGCCTATCTGTCTACATGTAGAAGATCAAAGCTGAAATCAGGTCTTCTACATGTACTATACAAAACAGTGACCTCAGCGGAGGACAAAATAGATAATTAAACAGAAACAATGTGTACAAGACAGCAATAACAGACCTATGGAGGAGAAAACAAGTAAAACTTTTGAGGTCATAGATATAGGCAAGGACTTTTGGAACAAAACTCCAATTACACAAAAAAGGAAAAAGCATGAACAAATGTAATTAAATCATCTGAAATTTGTCTGCACAGTAACGGATTTAACAAGATGAATAAACAATGTATGCTAAAAATGTCTCCATCTATTCCTAAAACAGAGGATTAGTAGCCAAATTATATAAAGAACTCGATAAAATTAGACACCTCTCACAAGAAAATACCTAACTAAAAATTGGGCAGCTGGAATGAATTGACTCTTCTCAGAGAAAGAAGTACAAATGGCTGATAAACATTATGAAAAAAAGTTCAGCATCTCTGACTATTAGAGAAATACAAACTAAAACAATGCTGAGATTGAATTTTACTCAAGAAAGAATGGCAATCACCAAGAAATCAAATAACAGGGCTGGGAATATAACTCAGCAGCATAACACCACTTGGGAAGTGCAAGGTCCTCAGCTCAACTCCTGGTACCAAAAAGAAAAGGAGAGCAAATGACAACTGTTGAGGGTGCTGTGGTGGAAAAGGAACCCTTCTGCATTATTTATGAGAATGTGGACTAGTACAAATATTACGGAAATCAGTATGGAGATTTCTCAAAAAAACAAAAATTAGCAATTGCATTCCAGGTATTCCCCTCATAGATATCTTCTCAAAAGAGCTAACACCATCTTGTTAAAATAATGTATACATGTTTATATTTATGACAGCACAACACATTATAGTTAAATTTTGGAAGCTACATGTATGTTCATCAACAGATGACTGGATGAAGAAAATGCAGTATTTGTACATAACGAAATACTACTCAGCTATAAAGAGGAATGAATTTGAGTCATTTGTAGGAAAATAGATGTACCTAAAATATATAATGTTAAGTAAAAAAATCAAGCACAGAAGCTTCAATGTTGTATAGTATCTCCTATTTGAGTAAGACATAAGCACAAAGTACAAGTGAAGAGCAGAATAAAGGACTGATAAAAGGAAACAGGAAGATAGAATTTTTACATGTGTCCAAGAGATTGAGAGCAAGGAAGGGTGATAAGCAAGGAAAGATTTAAAAGGTGTCATGTATATTTACCAAATACTTGCAGTGAATGTAATAAGTGTATGTCTTAAACATGAAAAACATTTATTATAAAATAATAAAATAATAGTAACAGGGGGCTGGGGAGTAAGTGCTTCCCTGGCAAGCTCAAGGACCTGACTTCATTCCATGGTTATTCCAAAAAATAATAATAATAATAACAGTGAAAATGGGAAAAAGGAAACTAGAAATGCAGGGATAGATATAGGTGAGGAGGGACAGGAATGAAAGTACCTACTGTATAAAATGAATGTAAAGTTCATTTATCGCAAGCATCTACTAGTAAAGTAAAATTAAATTTTGAGCACCTACAATATATGAATGGCAATGGAATACACACCTCTGACAAAAGTAAACAAAAAGGGGGATATAAATGAAGGACCAGTTTGTAGTGAAAATATATATATATACAAAATAGCATAGATATATTGCTACTTTCTCTTAGTTCAATGACAAGTAGTTTTGAATAGTGTTTAGACAAGATATCATGTCTGCATCTTGTACTATGAATAACTATTACAAGCACAATAATACACAATGTAGTAATTGTACTAGTAACCTGTTTTGAAACTATCTCATTGCTACTTCTTTCTTAATAAAATTATTTTAAAGAAATTTTGAAAGCATTATATTCCAAAAGATTCTAAGCATCAATCACAAAACACACTTGTTATTTTATGTACCATTAATGAAAAGCACTATCAATTATTACTGAAAGACACTACCAATTATATAATGTGTCCAAATTTTAGATGTTAAAATGAGGAAAAATATACTTTTTAGAGTCAATAAAATGTAATTATTACAATAATAAAACTTCATTGAGGCTCCATTTCATACCCACTATGATGGCTACAATCAAAAACAAAAGAACAAACAAACAAACACAAAACAAGTACTATCCAGGATGTAGAAAAATTGGAATATCTGTACATTTCTGATTCAAATGATAAATGATATTGCTTTTGCAGAAAAATTTGACAATTCTTCAAATAATTAAAAGTAGAATTGCTATGCAATCCAGAAATTACTCTCCTAAGTACACATTCACATGAACTGAAAATAAGTACTAGAAAAGCACTTGTATACAAATATTTATAGGTGCATTAGTTATAATTGCTAAAAAGTAGGAACCTAAATGCTAAAAACCTAAATAGGTGAACATAAAATATGTGATACCTGTACTATAGAATGTTATTCAGTAGTAAAAAGGATATGATGCGTACTACCATATAGATGAACTTTGAAAATATTATAGTAAGTGAATGCCTAAGGAGAGTCACATAGAGAGAAAACATTCTCTCAGGCTTTCACAGACAGAAAATTGGTCAAGCAATGGCTGTGACTCATCTACATGGCTGACACTGACAAAGGATCTGCAAAGTGTGGTATAGGGTTTCAGGCTAAGTCCTGAGGGGATTTGACTGACCTTATCAGTTACAAAAGCTACATTTCTTGTTATATAGGTCTTGTTTTATCTTGGTGTTAACCATCCAGCCGAAAAGTGTAAAATCAAGGTATGAAAATTAAAGCCATATTAATATGCTGAGCTGTAAAATGCTCAAGTCAACAACTTCTGACACTGCCAATCTTGGGGATAAATCACTACTACTATGGACTACTAGACTTTTGTAGGGAGCTGGGAATAGCTGCGCCTGAAAGGTGATGCTGGCTTCTGCCTTCCACCCCCGCCTGGGGGTGAGTGCTCTCACCTTAAAGCACAGCCGCACCTTAAAGACAGCGCTGTCTTCTGCCTTCCACCTCCACCTGGGGGTGGATGCTCTCCGTAGCAAACAACTTCTCGTTTGGCTAAGGCTAGGACTAGGGCGTTGCTTCCGTGTACCTGGACCTATCGGCTGTGCCCACGTGGCACTCCGGGGTTGGACGCCCACTGGTTCAAAGCCATGAGCGGGCTTCCCCTGAGTTAGACTAGGAGCAGAGACTAGGAGCAACGAGATAGCAGGGAGAAGGAGGAAGGAGGAAACAAGAAAGCTAGCTAGCAGGGGAAGGAGATTGTATAGGGATCCTGAATAAACCGTGGAAAGAAAAAAAAAAAAAAAGGTCAATATCATACAGCTTAATTTATATGGAATATTCAGAATAGCTGAATCCACAGAACAGAAAGTAGTATGGCTAGAGGAGAAAAGAATTGGAAGTGACTGATTAATTGATCCAGGATCCTTTAGAGTGATTAAAATGTTTTACAACTACATGGAAGTGAAGGTTGCACAATACTGGGAAAATACTCAATGCCAGTAAATTGTACAATTTTAAGATTGTCAATTTTATATTATGAGAGTCCTCTTAATACAAAAAAGGAAGAAAGTGAGCAGGAAAAAATAGCATTTATTGAACTGTCATAGATTAGGCACCATGCTAGACTTACAACTTTTCTAGTTAAAACAACTAAAGAAACTTCTAAGTTGTTATTCCCATTTCAGAGATAAAAAACAAAGGTTCATGTAGCCTAATTTCCATAACTAATAAAACGTGTGTCTAAAGTCTGCCTGACTTCAAAACCTAATCCTCTACTCTGACCCACTATTCAGGAGCCTATCATACATAGTCCTTTATTGCTCTGTATACGTTAAGTTAAGGCTTTGATGGACAATAAAGCACAGCTCCTGAGATGGTCCTTCCCAACAGCAAATACTCCATAAAAAGAAAGATTCAAATTAAAAGCTGCACTTTTGCACTAAGTCCCTCCTGATACATAAAAAACTATCTAGTCCTGAAGAGACACAAAGAAACCAAAATTGTGCTGCTCTACTCCTATTCTCCTTAGATTTTCAAAATTTCGGCGTCTTTTGAAAGTCCTCATTCCAAAGATGTACCACTCATTCTTTAACTCTCAAACTTTACTAAAGGGATAAAGCCCTTCTTCCCACAACTGAAAAAATAGGCTGAAAACAAGGTATTCCTAAAGCAGTGAACAGATTCACATAACCATTAGGATACAGCACATTATTCCATAAGAGCAGATTTTAATAAACTGGGGGAAAGGGGTACAGAGTGAAGACTACTCCTGCCTCTCCTAAGGTCATAGAAAAGATCAGTCACAGGGTATCTGTCACTACCATATAACTTCAGAAAAGGCCCTTCTCAGTGTTTTGATTTTTTTCAATATTTCATATTCTCTGTTATTCTGTATTTATAAAATTCAACTTTACAAACTAGCTCAGGGCCATTTCCACTTGCATTCCTTTTAATGATGAGCACAAAAAAAGTCCTTAGCTAATCAGGTAGTGTGTTTTTATTTACATTTATTTTGACTTTGTAATTCATGAGCTTATGCATTCATTACAGATATACTGTCCTGATATGAGATTAAATGCATTTTTGAAGTAAAACTTACTCTCAATTATAGTAATTCTTGCTCTCAATTCAGGCAATACTTCTACTTAGACAAATTATTAGCCTTAACAAGGAGACTCTAATTTATGATATACTAAGTTTGAATGTGGTATATTGAAAGCTCCCTGTACTAAGCTTTACAAGTGGCAAGTTGTGGGCTGGGGAGATGGCTCAGTGGAATAAGCACTTCCCTGGCAAGTGCTAGGGCCTGAGTTCCAGTACTGCCAAAAAAAAGAAAAGTGGCAAGTTCCTTACTTTCAAGGTAGTGGGCTAGAACCAAGTGAAACTGATGGAGTTCTGGTTCTCTGGAGCTTATTTTCTGAAGCATTCACTTGCTCAGCTGCTTTGAACATATATTCAACACTTCTTCCTGCATTTTTTAAAATAAATTTCTGAGCAGGATTCTGCAACTTACATTGCTGTTGCTTGATTTCCTGGGGCAGAGATAGTGTTGAGTGTTAAAATCCACCATCACACCAAGACGTTTTCTCAAACACCCCAGGTATTTTAAGAATCATCTCTTGTTACATTCCATTAAATTGCCTTTGCCATTGTTAAATATTTCTCTAACATGACTTCAGTTAGAAACTACTTTTTTAAAACCAAAAACCTGCTTTTAGATGTTCAGTTTATTACAATGTTTGTGGAATTGTGGTCATTCTCATGTTGGACACAATTTTAAGGCATAATTATCACATGTAGAGAAGTCATAAGAAATTTATGGAGGGTATAGCAATTAGAATGACAAAGAGCAAATCTCTGAGGCAGAATTTAAAGAATAAGTCACTCTTTGGGGACAAATACAAAACAGAAGACAGAAAAAAAAACAGTTTGGATTCAATCAAGTAATTAATTATATGTTGTGGAATGCTGGACTGTGTTGGATTGTTTTGTCAAGTTCAAGCACCTAAATTAGTTAAATGACAATAGAGTTCCCATCTTTGACAGGTGTAGACAAAGAAAGAGGTATAGAAAGGAAGAATAATGATGTGTGTGTATAGACAGTACAGTTGGGATAGATAACATTGTGCTTCTACATAGTTCTATGAGAGGCAAGATTTGCACTAATGGTGGTTGGACAGGATATTATGTCAGCTTCTACTACTATGGACAATCAATGGGAAAATAACAAGATAGAAAATATTAATTATTGAATCTTTGATGTAATTCAGGTATAAAAAATAAGATACGCAGACAGTTACACTCTACTGATAAAAGACATACGGTATAATAATGTCTGTAAGTACAATATCGTGTATGCACCTTTTATGATACCAAAACATAATGAAAACAGTTTGCAATGTATTAATTTATCAAATCCATCTTGTCAAGGTATCTTAAAACTGTCTCATTGATATTTGTACTTCAATAAAAGAAAAATTAAAAACATTGATTGTTTGTGAAAATCAGTAACCTTTCCCCTTAGAGAAATAAAGATCCCTTAGTTCCTTAGCGTATAAAGGGCTGGAATATCCTTATAAATATTTGCTATAATTACATTCTACTCATGGTGTGAACTCTACATGTGCCAAGCATGGAGCATGCCTGTAATCTAAGCCCTCAGGAGGCTGAAACAGGAGGATCTTTGTGAGTTTAAAACATGCCTCAGCTACATAATGAGCTCAAGGCCAGTCTAAGCTGTATTGCAAGACCCTGTCTCAAAAAGACAAAAAAAGAATGATATGGTAATGAGGAGGTGGCAGCGATGATAACAATGAATTATACCATTTGTTGCAGCTTACTAATTTTTGAAGACCCTTTTTCATGTTGTTTTGAAACAAATATTTCACATTTCCTGAGATTTTGTTTAATATAAAGTCTGATATGTCATGTGGGTATAATTAAAGTATAACCTTTAAAATAAGATACTACCTTAAATGTCAGTAGTTCTCAATACAGGGGTGATTTTGGCTCCTAGAGGACACTAGGCCATGTCTAAAAACAGATTTATTTGTTGAATCTTGGAGGAGAGTTGCTCCTGTCAGTAGATAGAGAGGAAGGATATTGCTAAACATTCTACAGTGTGCAACATAGCCCCCATAATAAGAGATCATGGCCTATAATGTCCATAACAACCAGGTTGAGAGACCTTTCTTAATGCAAGGGTAGAAACTTCACTGTATGGGTTCTTCATGTCAGTCTCTCTTCATCAATGACTCTACACTACATTTTGATGGACATGTACCATTCATCACTATTGTCAATATTATAACAATAGAGCACTTGAATTCCTAAGTGTCAGCTATATGTTGAGAGTCAACCTGTCCTGGTGTTTGAATAGGCCAGGCTTTGTGAGTAAGGATAGCCTAGAAGATAGATAGATGTATGTTTTTATTATTCACATAGCTGATTCCATTTTTTTTCCTGTGATCCACTTTTACAGATGTGGCCTCTGGCTGAAAACTACTCTTAGATATTTTAGATAGATGAAGCATCTCCTTGACCATCAAAATGAAAACCCGAAATATTTTATATTTACAGAGAAAAAGGGCTGCCCAGCCACATATCTCACAAGCAACCCAGGCAAAAAGTACCCCTGCCTCAGTCCTTCATAATTGCACTAGGAGACCCTCTAGCGAGTTTGTCCTGGAACTTGCATTGTAATGCCTGATATGTGTACAGTGCTTTTAACTTCTGAAAAGATCTTGTTGTTTTGAAGGAAACAACTCGCAAGAGTAGGGCTTTCTTTCTGCCTGAGCACTGCTCCTGGGTGCCTCCTGGGCTTAAAGTGGAAGTCTCAGCTGGACAGCAGTTTGACCAGAAACTACTCCCAAAGTCTTGTTTAGAGCCGCTCTATCCTATACATCCCTTTTGCCAAAGGAATGAGTAGCTTAAGTACAATATAGATATCTCTTCTTTGGGAAGGTGTACATTAGAATTTTCTGGATCACAGTAAAACTGCTGCTGAAAGGAAGAAATACAGAAGGGTCCTAGGGTTGAGTCATTTATATTCAGCTACTCCCTTGTCCAGTCTTTAGAGACACTTCTTAAAATATTTAAAAGATATAAAAGAGAAAATTTTACTCTCATCTCAGCCAGCCCTTCACACACACATAAACACTTAACCCTTCAAAGTAATAGTTTTTTTTTCTCCAATGTCTTATTCTTACACAAAAACTTAATACTGTCCAGAATATTGAAGCATCTCATAGCTAAGAAACCTGAAAACAGAAGGAAAACTTTTCTTGCTGAGTGTCCCTAGGGACTCGACTGATGTACTATAGGAAGAGAGTTTCTAGGACTTCCAATAAGCATAGCTAAACCAGCTTTAGAGGACCCAGAATGGCAACACTGTACCATTCCCGCAGGGAAGATTGAACTCGTTTTTGTTTTTTTGTTTTTTTTTTTTCTCTGAAGCAGAAATTAGGCTCTAGCAGTGTGCTAAAATCCTTAAGACAAAGGAGGAAAGTAGGACTGATCTATCTTAGAGCTCAGGATGGTTCTGAGAATGGGAAAGGGGAGAAAAAAGCTGAGGTATCAGCTTTGCATCCAGAAAAAAAGAAATTGTAGTTCCTCTCCCAGAGAGAGCTAGTAGAGAAGATGAGAGATAAAGCCCAGATTTGGGGGCTGCATGGCTGGGAAAAGAGATGCTGCTATCTAGGGACCTTAGATGCCTGCAGGTTGCAGATAGAAGCGCAGCAGGTTTGGGGAGTTTCCCAGAGGAAAGGCATTCTGAAAGCCGCAGGAAAGGGGGAGGCTCGCAGAGGATGGGGGCGAGTATACTTCAGGTACCACAAATGTGCAAAACGTCTCAGAATCACCCAAGTGTCTAGTGACACAACCCTCCCATCGTCCTCCCTCCACCTTTCCAGGCACCACTGCCAACACTAAGTAACTTAGCACCTCAGCCTGTACTAGCTACTGTCCCTCCCTGCTTCCATCCAGCCTGGGTCTTGGGAGACAGATCCTGCTGTCGAGAGGAACATCCGTGGGAGAATAAGGTTGCTCTGCACGACTGCCTGCATCAGGCTGAACAAGACACAGCGTGAACAGAATCGGACTGGAGAAGACCCTCCAGGTTAGCCCCTTGAAGACTCAGGACCACCAAGGCCAGCCACCCGCTCACACTCTACCCTGCTCAACTACCCCTTTCAGAATGTGACCCATGGCGGCTGGCGCAGTCCAGCCACCGCCAGCGAAGATAGCTGGTTGAGACGAGTGGACAGAGGTCACTGCCCAAAGCAGGGGGAACTCTGGCCAAGGGGTTAGGAGAGCTTCCACAAGCTAGGAGTCCCAGCTGCTCCTGTTTCCTTTATCCGCACCCATGCTCACCCTCGACCCTTCCCCCGCACCCCTCCAGTCTCTATCTTCACCCAGGGGAGGGGGAGATCTGGGGAAACAAACGAATGAAACAGAAAATTCCGTACCGAGGGGGGAGAGATGAGACGGTGGGACAGGGCAGCGGGGGCTGACTTGGGGCTGAGGCTGCAGCTTCCTTCCACCCCTGGCCGCGGAGTTGCAGAGAAGGCAGGAGCTGCTGCTGCCCCTGCAGGCTGCCCCATCCTCCCTCTTTCCCTCCTCCTCTCTGGGCCCCGCCCGCCCCAGCCTGGAGTGAGCCGTTGGGGTGGGGGCACTAGAGCGCTCAAGGCACCAGGGCTGCTGCTGCCTCCTCCTCCTCCTGCTGCTTCATCTCTCTCTCTCTCTCTCTCTCTCTCTCTCTCTCTCTCTCTCTCTCTCTCTCTCCTCTCCCCTTTCCCCTCTCCCCCTCTCCCTCTTCTCCCTGTCCCTCTCTCTGTCCACCACACACACACACACACACAAGCGCGCGCAAGCGTGCGAGCGCACAGACACACACACACACGCACACGCACACACACGCACACGGATATCAGAACCACGAGGGGTTCTCCGCAGCTCCCAGCCACCTCAAACTGGAGAAGAAGGAGAACAGCAGCAGAGGGAACCCAGAAGCAGACAGAAGAAAAAAGGAGGGCTCAGGGTTAGACATATTTAGAGGTAGGGCTGGGAAGTAGAAAGGGAGCGCATCTCTTTGGTTTTCCCCTTTCCCTCCCCTTCTCTGTATAGCATTTTACAGAAGCATCAACATAACGGAACAGAAGCCCCCAGTGTAGAAAGGGGATTTAAAGGGTGGCGGAAGCTCCAGCCAGCCTCTCCCTAGCGACTGACCCTTAAGTGTGCCTGTAGGAGTGTGAATGCGGCTCTTTCATTCTGTCATTCACTCGCTAGCTCGCTTTTTCTCTCATTCGCTCTCGCTCTCCCGTGCTCTCTTGTTTGGTCTCTCTTGCTTTCTCCTTCTTTCTCGTGGTCAGGGCACCGCACCAGCGATCCTTGTCAGTTTTCCTTGACAGTTTCTTCTCCTGCTTTTCATGTGTGTGACAGGTTGCGTGAACGGAGTTCCTGCCTTTGAGGGGACTAAGGTTAGGGTCAGAGTGTAGAGCCCGGTGAAGCAAGCAAAAGCAAGGCAGGGATAGAGCAAAGAGTTTGAGGGTTCTGGCAGAGGAGGTCCGGCCAGTGAAGAGGAAGAGATAGCTGAAGAGGAAAGAGGAAAACCAAGGCAGGAGCCAGTACTTGTGCCCCACATCTCATCCCGCCCCTTTCGCTGTGCTCCTCGGCCCACCCACTCGGCAGCCTACAGGGCCAGGGCTATCCCAGGAGGCTGCTGTTAGCCAGCCACGGAAGAGGAATCCAACAAGGCTACAAGCACCAAGCCCTCAGGTCTAGAGACACCGGAGGACTCAGATCCCAAGAAACCACTGCCACTGGCCCCAGGTGAGTTAACAGGCGGCAGGGTGTGCCCAGAAAATAGAAGTGCGGGTTTCGAAAAGGTGCTGGGCTGCTTTTGACTGGAAGGCTCGGACTGACTGCTGGCTGGTTAGCTGGCTGGTTGTGGGCTCTGGTGGGGAGCAGAAGACCAGCAACAGATTGTTTGGGACACCAGGGAGAGATGCAACAAGGCAGAGAGATTTAAGTGGATAGATGATGTTAGCAATGCCAGACAAAACGGTTTTCTTTGTTAATGTTCTCTGAAACCAGAGCTTTGCTATACTCCTGTCTGGAGAGTGATTTGTTTGATCCTTGGGTAAATATTAAGCTCTCCAAGGAACCTGCTCCCAGGTCTTTGGAAATGGGCCTGAGGTGGAAGTGGAAATAAGGGTTCTTGCTCTTTCAGCAGAGTCCATGTTCAGCTGCAAAAAGATAAGGTGCAAGTTCATGAGGTGACAGAAACCAGAGCCCCCATTTACCTTCTTTCGGTGTCATGCTCTTCAGAGTTAAGAGCTGACCAGAACTGAGAAATGACCAGACTCATTTGCCTGACTTTCTTGAAAGAACTAATAAATTCAAAGGGTAGGGGGCATGAATCAAATCTTTGATCCAAAGTAGATACCTACCACCGCCATCATCACGATCCTGTCCACTTATGCAGGTATTGAGCTAAATTCAGATTCTGATTTTTCTTAATGATCTCTGAAAATGAGCCTGGGAAAAAGCCTTTTTCTCCATTGCCAACCTGTGTATTTGGACTGTAGTCATGTACCTGGTAACAGATAAGTGTTTATCAAGGTTATCAGACCTTTATGAAAAGCCTGGAGCCAGGAAACCAGCCTGAAAGACAGGCTTTCTGAACTTTAGCCAAGTTTATTTTATGAGTAGGAGACACACAGACTAATCAATAATGCTTCCCTTAAAGACTAAGCATTAGCCACAGGTTTAAATGAGGAATAATTACTACATTCTGCTGACACCCAGACCCACTTGTCTATTGCTGCACATTTATCTTTCTGGCATTTATTATGAATGACATATTTGTACATCAACATTCATAATTGTTTATTGTTGCTTTCTTAGATTTTTGATGGTATGTGGTTGTTTTGCATCATGCATAATTTCCTGTAAAGTATTAAGAAGTTTATATTTAAATGATGCTCAATACTGGTCTTTTAAAATATGCTCATTCTAAATTAAAACGGATGACAATATACTCACATAGTATACCAAGTTGATTTCATAGCAAATGGTTAGCCTGCCATAAAGGAAACTCACAGTCCTTTTGTGAATTTGAAAGAACTAAAGTCTACATGCAATTTACATGTTGGTTCCAAGGAGATACTGTTTTCAAAAAAATCATGAATAGTTAGATAGATAGATAGATAGATAGATAGATAGATAGATAGATAGATAGATAGATAGATATAGTGATATGTTCTCTTTTGGTGTGTGTAGTTTTTCAAGGGCTCCAGTAAACCCCTCCCATACAATCTGGGCTATATTTCTACAGCAGCGGGAGGAGGGCTTTGAATTTGTTCTTCCAAAGCATCCAGGCTCTTCTGTCAAACTTTCTATTTATTACTATGTTATTGAAATACAATGAATTACATCCTTCCAACTCAGGAAATGAAAGAAACAGATTCTGCATTAAGTGGAACTGTTTATGTTGCATCAGGCAAGTCGTTCTAATGCTGACTGCCGAGAGGCAGCAGAATGAAGATTACTCACTTAGGATCTGAAAATGTGCCCATTTTGGTACTTCATTTAGGCAATCATAAGCAAACATGTTATTGGGTAGGTTAAAATTACACATTCCCATAGATAGCAAAGACAAGATTGTAGTCAGGTAGAAAGAAATAATAGCTTCAAGATTTGGAAAGAACTCAAAGTATCAATAGAAATAAAGCCAACCATATAGGTATAGGTCTTTGTTCTGTTCTACATGATGCATCTTGATGCAGAAGTGGTCCTGACCTATGGTTACCCATGGAAGATAGAGGTGAGCTGAGGGACGAATTTAGAATGAACATACCTCCCAGGATCACTGTACAAGATTCGTCTTATTGTAGTGTATGCTACAACATAGAAACCTGGGCCAGATAATATCTGCCACTCCTTTCAACTATGAAATCTCTAATCCTGTGATTCTATTAATTCCAAAGTTAACAGCCCAAACCAAAGTGGCACACAGAACTACAGTACTTAGAAAAGTCGAGGCCAGGAAATTCTCTAATTTGCAGAAGAAAAACAGCAGAGGAATAGGAAAACCAACGATGTTTTGTAACACATGATGAGAAAATACCCAAGCTGCTTGGTATGGCTGAGACTGGAATTAGTCCAGAAATTCAACTGAGATGTGACATGCTCTAAAATTACCTGCAATTTGACATATAAACACTGAATAAACAGTGACAGAATTCTTTAGAACCAAGGAATTGGGAAACTTGGGATACATTTTCAATCTTGTCATCTCATTGTACTCTTTAGCATATTAAATTACAATCACCAAGCCATTCACGTGGTTAATTATCAAATGAGTATTTCAGATATGTCATGCTATTCTGCTTCCAAAGATTTTAATTTGTCTTTTTTCATGACTCCATAGCTGAAGGAGAGAAAGTAAAACATTTTTTTCCTGCTTTCTTCCTGTTAATTTATTTGAATCCACTAAGCCATTCAGGTGCCTTCTGGTAGGTAGCCCGTGGGGAAAATGAGAAGCAAGACCTGTCTCCTCAAAGTGCCCTGTGCCGCATGATGCCAGCAATATTACCTGCTCCAGCCATTTCACAGGTTTTTAGGGAATTTTGTAACAGTTTTCAGCCTGAAGACAGAAGTACGTAGAAGCTGCAACTCGTCAGCTTCAAATCAGGGCTAAACTCAGGCTAGCCCTCATGGCCAAACTTAGAAGCTTGAGCATTCATAGTGTAAGCTTCCTAACGCTCATGAAGATTTTCTTCTGCTGAGTGGTTCCACAAGGCTTTTGTCTTGCAGACCAGCAGATCGAACCTGCCAGTGAGGAATGATCCTAAGAGATTCAGCTGTAGTCTCTTAAAAATGCATGTACATCATCCTCAACTGAGAGAGAACAGATTTTTAAAACCAAGAAAAGCTGGTACAGTTAAGCAAAAGTTACAATTCATGGGGGAAAGATTTTTTCAAGTTTCTTGGGTTTGGTACTCCCTTACCCATCCTGATGTTGGCCCTTGAATGATGTTAGCTAACACAATTGTTCCCAGCTTTTGTCTTAGCAAAGGCAAAGAAAATATAAGGGTGGAAAAGAAATAGGAAACTTGGCAGGGCCCAATCCCCTTATTTCACCTATCAAGAAATTGGGGCCTAGACAGTAAAAATAACTTACCTAAATCCCACAGTTAGCTAGTGACAAAACACAAACCAGTACTTCATCTCTTGATTCATACTGATAAAAATTTCTAAAGCTCTCTGGAGTTCTCTCCAGGAAAGTGAGAAGAATTTAAAACCAAGTTTCCAAAAATCACTACTACTTGCATCCTTTCTTGATACTCACATATTAGTGTTACATGTTATTGGCATATTTTTGTGATTTACCTTCTTATCCAACACATCCCCACACACACACACACTCTTATCTCACTGGTTAAGATAGCATGAAACATGCCTACAGCTAGCATATTCAGATAGAGGTCAGAATACAGCATAACAAAATTTTAGCTTCTCACATGTGTATGGCCCATCTGGCCTGCACCACTAACAGCAATACATGTAGAAATCCAAGTTTCTCCTCCGTCCTAACAGTTTGGGGACTGGCAGCCAGTAGAACATAGTAACCATGGCTCTTGCTCTGTGTGCTTAGTCTCAACATCAGCACTTTTAAAAACATGCATAGACATTTTCTGAAAAGATAAAGCAAAAAATAGAAAAGACAAAGCAGATGAATTTTTATATAAGAATACAAAGAAAAGGAAATGTCTATGGGGGGATAGCTGTTACCTGCTTCCATTCTTTAACGTTAGTTTGCATTAACACTACACTAATTTTTTTATGTGTGGGGAAATACACCCATGCAAGTGTGTCTACTCCAGCCCAGCTGCAGTGACTCCAATAGAAGAGTGCAATGTTTATACAGTACATGTGTCTACACTATCCAAGGATAGCAACTTCTGCATTATATAGGGGATGTTACAAGTTTTTAAAAGGTAGTCTTTGAAAAGCTATCTTTAAATCCAAAACCCCAGGCACTTTGCAAAGTTGGTTGATGCAGAATCTGCCTTTAATGAAGATCTCCCATCATTCATTTTCATAACAAAATTTGAGAAACACTGGGATAGATTTTACCCAAATAAAAATGTGAAAGTCATCTGAAAGTGAACAATTACCTAGTAGAAATATAGCGTTTATGTGATTATCACTTGAAAATACAAACTTTTTCCATGTCTACTTTGCTAAACATTCATTGTAAAATCCGTAAATTAACAAGACAGCTCCTTCGAAAGGAATTGGACCATTGCAATTACCTGGATGACAGGATTTTAGGGACCCATACAAACCTGAATTCAAATACTGCTCGTGGCAACAAGTCACAATGTAAACATGGGCAAGATCTTTGCTTCTCAGCCCCAAATTCCTCTTCTGTGAAGTGACTAAATTTGAGTCACTTGTACAAAAATAGATATACTTTGGAATCATATCATTAAGTGAAATAAATCAGACATAGAAGGTTAAATATCATCTACTTTCTCTCATATGAGACATTCAAAGTACAGGTAACTTAAAGAGCAAAATAAAAGATAGATGAAAGGAAACAAAGAGGTAGACTTTATGGAGAGGACACACATTTTGGTTCAGAGCCAAATATTACTGATCTGTGAATAAAGGGAGATGGGATAAGGAGGAGAGGAAGGTATGATATGTATCTGTGCCACCTCAAAATTAATGCATTCACTATGTATCAGAAACACATAGAAAACAAAGTTAAGAACAATATCACTAACTAGTACTGAGCTGTGAAATGTAAATGAGACACTATAAGACACTGCCACATGGTGGCCAATCAAAAAGGAGAATTGCTTACACATGATTTGGCTAGTAATTTTAGTTTTCTAGAAAACTAGCTGCAGGATGTGATACCTTGGAATACCTAGCATCAATTTCTAATTGGTGTGAATCACACTAGAATTTCCAAATATAGAAAACTAAGAAAGATATACAACAGTAAAATTTATTTCAGCATAATAGAGTTCCCCAAACAAACATTATCTAGAAAGAATTATAGGTCGCACAGGGGAAATCACTTCATGCAACAAGACTAAAACCAGAATTCTACAAAGTAGGTCACAAAATTATTAAATCAATAGTCTCTTTTTGCATGCTTACATTACTGTGAAGTACTCAATCACATGCACACACAAACCCAAATAGCCACGCCTATACACATATGCTCACATGAATTAATTCAAGGCTAAAATAACATTTTGGTTCAGAGCCAAATATTACTGATTTTTTAACCTAATAATCTATAAAATGGATAAATAGTGACCCCTGTCTTGTTTAATCTGAACGAATAATCCCTATGTAATATTCCACAAAAAAAGTATATATAAGTCTGCAGCTAAGCTACAATGATTTTTTCATCAGAAAGTCATGTCTTGACATTAAATAAGAAATATTTTACTTCATCAGCACATTTTGCAAAGATCAATTCAACGGCTATAATTAATAACTGGACAACATTTGGTGATATGCCAGATATTTTATAAGCAATATCTCATTTAAACCCTCACCACAATTCCACTAAATGTAATTCTTATTTTACAGGTGAAACTGCATCGCAATCTAAAAGGAATGAATTAGCTTGCTCATTTTACATGAAGCAAAGACTGGATAGACAGACAAATACAAGTACTATAGCTAGTGTAGTTTTACAGAATAAAGCAACTCCTATCACCTGCCACCTGATACAATAACAGTCTGTTTAATTTTTTCCACTTATACAATATGATGCATATTGTTCTTGTCCTTTACTACTGCCTAATTTCTAACTTCTATTGAAGTTGTCTAACATGCACTGTTTTTTTTTTTTTTTTTTTTTTTGTCTAATTTATTGGATGTTACGCGTTCTCACTACTCAGCTTGCACTCATAGTGATTCTCCTGTTTTCAGCCTCCCCAACGCTGGGACTACAGGTGTGAGCCACCACCATGCCTGTGCTCTGTGGCCAGCTCAGCCCACTCTGGGGGTGAGAATGGCACAGCATGTGGTGCCAGGGATAGAATTGAAGTCCTCTTGCTTACCTAAGCTTGCCTAAGCAGGTGCTTCAGTTCACTGAGCATCTGACCACGCCAAGTACAGATTTTCAAGAGGATCAGATTAGTGTGATATCAAGAATATTAAATAATGCAGACTGATCTTTCTAAGATGCCTGTGATCACCTTAAATAATAGCAAATGCTACCAGATTATTTATTTTATTATGAGCCAGATTCCCAGCATCTTTTTATTTTTTTTTTAATTTCTGAGGCAAGATTTTGCAAAGTCACTAACTTGCCCTCGCTGTGTTTAAATTCATTTCCTAACCTCCCAGAGTGCTGCAATTACAAGTGTGTGCCACCATGCACAGCTTGAACTTTTTTCTGTTCATTTTCTATTGTGCCATTGCATATTATCATACCTTTATTAAGCTAGCATTGTCTAGATACCAATTTAGTACATTACAAACTTATTATTACTATGGGTTTGTAAGTCAGAAATCTGACATAGGAATCATTGGGCTACAACTGAAGTGTAAGCAGGACCATATTCCTTTCTGGAAGTTCTGGGAGAGAATCTAGTTCCTTGTTTATTCAGGTTGTTAGCATAATTCCCTTGCTTGAGGATATAGAATCAACATTCTGATTGTTTTGCTCCTTGTCAGCTGAAAGTCGATTCTAGCTTCTAGAAGTTGTCCACATCTTTCATTCCATGATACTTTCCCTCCAATTTCCAAGCCATCAAAGGTCAATGAGTGTCTCTAAAACTTTGAATCTCTTTGGTCTCTTCTTCCTTTGCAACTCTCCCACCTCACCATTCTTTATTCTTCTTCTGTTTTTCATTAAATTATATGTCTTATATAGAGGCATACTACTTGTATGTATTTATGGGGCATATTGTTATATAGACAGGTGGTAGATAGATAGATGATAGATAGATAGATAGATAGATAGATAGATAGATAGATAGATGATAGATAGATAAAATCATGTCCAATTCTAGGTGATTAATATATCTATCACACTGATCTTTTATCATTTTCTTATGGTGAGTATATTTGAATTGCTGTCTTTTAATTATTTTTATATAAATAGCACATTAGTGTGAATTATATTCACTATGTGTTCACAAATACTATGTGTTCACAAATGAGTGTGTATGTGTGTGTGTGTGTGTGTGTGTGTGTGTGTGATTACATGGGGCCAATCCAGAAAAATGAAAATTATCTACTTATTTTAAAGTCAGTTAAATATCAACCTTAATTTTACCTGGATTCCATGGATAAGGATACTGACATAATTTGAACACCATATTCTTTTTACCTCAGTATTATGTGTGTTTAATATTGCAAGTTCATGGCCTTCACTCCAGTCTATGTACAATCTATATAGTAGGCACCAAGCCTGTTTAGTAGATGAGAAACCAGACTCAGGCAAGTAAGTAAAATGCCTAATACTTCACATGTAATAAGTGGCACAAGCAGGATTAGAACATTGGTCTTTTCTCCTCCAAATTTTGCACTTTTTGCCTATAATATACTGTCTCTTTATTATCAGAAAACTCCTTGGTCTTTATTTTTTGGTTTTCTCATCTTTAGTTAATATTATAGTGGTCTCCCTTATCCATGATTTTGCTTTCCAGGTTAACAGTTACCAATGGACAGCCACATTCTGAAAATACAAAGTGGAAAACTAAAAAGACAAGTAATTCATAAATTCCACACTATGTGCATTTCTGACCAGCATGATTAAACCTCTTGCTACCTTGCAGCATCCCACAAGGGACATGAATTATCTTTGTACCTGACATATCCAGACCATATACACTATCCTCCTTTAAGTTACTTAGTAGCCATCTCAGTGATCAGATCAACTATTTTATTTATTTTTATTTTATTTATTTATTTATTTATTGAACAAATAGCAATGAGACAGTTTCAAATCAAATTAACAGGACAGATTCAATGATTAATACATTGCAAACTGTTTTCATAATGGTTTGGTATTGTACGAGGTGCACACCTGATATACTTACAGACAATATTATAGCAGATGTCTCTAAACAGTGAATTAAGAGAATATAGCAGTATACTTATCTTATTTGTTTAAAGCTGAATTATATCACAGTTTCAGTAATTAATACCTTCTACCTTGTTATCTTCCTAGTGGTTGTCCATAGTACTAGAAGCAGACATAATATTGTGTCCAACCACTATTAGTGAAAATCTTTCTTCTCATAGAATTATGCAGAAGTACTGCATATTTATCTTAACTGTACTGTCTACACAAACACATCATGATTCTTCCTTTGGAACCCCCTTTATTTGTCTTGACCTGTCAAAGATGAGCATTCCATTGTCATTATGCCATTACAGGTGTCTGAACTCGGCGACACAATCAAACACAGTCCAGCAGTCCACAATAATAGTGAGTTATCTGAAGAAGTTGTTGACTGTAGCAATTTACAGCCCAACTTACTATTATGGCCTGGCATTATGTTCCTCATTTTTATACTTTTCTGCTGTATGGTTAATACTGATATAAAGCAAGACCCATATAACAAAAAATATAGCTTTTGTATCTGCTGAAGTCAGTCAAGTCCCCTCAGGGTTTATCCTGTAACCCTGTACCTCACTCTGTAGATCCCTTGTCTGCGTCAGCCATGTGGATGAGTCACGGCCATTGCTTGACCAGTTTGCTCTCTGTGAAAGCCTGAGAGAAAGTTTTCTCTCCATGTCACTCTCCCCAGGCACACTATAGATCATCGATCGCATTCCTCTGTGGCTCCATAATCTCCTTGCAGATCAATTATTTTAGTATCACAGTGCTTGTGTTCACATACCCCTCACATATTAGCCTAATATGCCTCACAATGCCTGTACTACCTGCCTCATGTCATCTTATCACAAGAAGGAAAAGGATGGGTACAGAAGAGTAAGATGTTTTGATAAAGACCATGCTCACATGTTTTGTATTATAGTACAGTGTTATACTAGTTTTATTTTACTCTTAGTTATTGTCATTAATATCTTGATACTCCTAATTTAAATATTAAAATTTATGATAAGTATACATGTATAGAAAATCATAGTACATATAATGTTTGTTACTATTTGCAGTTTTAAACATGCACCTAGAGGTTTGGGAATATTTCTCTCTTAGTAAGGGTGAGTACTGTAGCTCTCTTATTTATCTTCTTTACTTCAATTTTTGAATAGGTATTCTATGATTCAAAATCCATAATGTAAGGGGTGTTCAAAGAGAAAGATTATCGCATATCTCCCATCTGTGTAGTAGCTACCACCCCATCTTATTTGAATTCTTTCCTCTAGATTTTTCCTCATGAAAATATAAGGAATTATGACAAAATATACATAAAGATCCTTGCATCATAGCATTCTTTAAACTATAGTGCTAATACATTTTGTTCTTTCACTGCACACAGCTTTAGAAGAACTAGCATCTGTGGTAAGGAACCAATATTTGGGTCAATCATTTGTTCAAGCAACCAATGAACTCATAGAATTTCCAAAATGCTTTATAGACACAATGAAATCCGCTTGAATACCCCAAACATTATATAACTCTAATGCCTCAGCATTATAATGTGTCTCATCAATTTTACTGGAGTATTTTAGACTCCTGGAATTCTAGAAAACACAAATGGAGTTAGGGAAAGAAGAATAAGCAAAAAAGATAAGAGAAAAAAATGAGAAGAAGAAAAAGGAGAAAGGAAAAAGGGTGAGGAAAAAGACAGCACAAGGAAAAATAAAATGAAACTAGGAAGAGGAAAAAGATGAGGAAGAGGCCCATTGTGCATAAGGAGAAAAGACCTTGAAAATTTTACACAGTTTTTGTGACCATTCCATCAGTAATAATGGAATTCTTTTAGTATTCCATTATTAAGATAATCCTATCTTAAAGTAAAGAAGCCCAATGTCTAGTCTTACTTAATTGTAAAATTTGAAACTGACTACCATGTAGTTGGGGAGCATCTCATATAGCAATAGACAACAAAATCAAAGATGCCAAATTTAGTTCAAAGAGCGAAATAAAGCCAGTAAAAATCAATAAGCCAGGATTATTTTTATAATCTCTGCTATGTATATTCACTTTAGCTAATACTACAGACTTCTTCTTCCTTGCGTGGCAGAAGTGCGTATGTAATACACACTTGCCTTCTACTTAGTATAAAAGAGAACATTGTATAATCGTTCTTGTTTCTGTCTTTTAAAGTAATGTGTTTAAGTTATTAAAATGATTTATTAATATGCTATAAGATCAATTTACCAAAGACCAGTGTTTTAAAATGAAATATAACAAAAGAGACAATATGAATACCATGCAATGAGAGTAAGCATTATTTCATTAAATACTTTTAACAATGTATTTCACTGTGTATATTAATGTATATATTTGTATGTATACTGAACCTAATTTAAAACATTTGTCTTGCGATGCAGTATTATCCAAAAGTTTGATCAGTATTATTTCAAATGCTTGGAACTACTAATCAATTGTTAAACTATACCATAATCTTTATAGATAATCTCTGTCAAAACCTCAATATTGAGGTTTTTAGCCAAACACACTTTTCTGAATGGTAAGTGAGTGATGATTAAGGTATTATGATTAAGATATTCAAACATCACTTCAATTTCTATTCATGAAACAAATAAATGATGACGCTATCAGGAAACGTTAAAGTAGAGAAATATGTGAAGGCTGTGAGTTGGGGTTTTGATATAGCATTAAGTTTGGCATTGGTGTGAAGCAGCCTAATGAAATTGACTATAATTTTTTTTTGAGATGCAGGATGGATCTTGAGAGAAGGGTAAACAATCAAGAACAAGTGGAAAGTGCCAGAAATAAGTGTGCAAAATTTGCTATCTAAAAATTAGCTTTAAAAATTCTGAGGAAGTAGGTTAAGATGGAAAAAAAACATAAAATTTCATCATGTGTCGTGCTTCTCCTGGAGAGAAGCCACAGCAAGAGTGATTGAAGGCACCATAGAGCACTCCCATGAACAGGCCATTCCCTATAAATTTAAGGTGTTTATAACATAGCCAAACCAATTGAACTTAAAGACTGGGAACAGAAAACATATGAACTATGAGATACAGTCTTCAGTAATACCATTCAATGTAAAAAACATAATTTTTCAATTTTATATATACCTTAGTTTACTAATTACAGAAGTCAAAAAGACTTCCTGAGAGTTTTCAATCTTAAATGATGGGTGACATTTAGCAATGTACAAGGGGTGCATTTTAAATGAGAGGAGTTGTGTGACCACAGGGGAAGAGTCAGAAACAGGCCTATGAATTTTAAATGAACAAGTGGATACTGTTCTGACAAGATTGAAGAGAACATAAGAAAAGATAACAAAGGAAATAGTTTCACATGACCCGTGTAGTTTGTCTCAGTTTTCAATGAAGGTAAATTTAAACTATTCAGATTCATCTTAACTTTAAGTGTTTAATGCTGTGATTTTCACATATTTTTTCTCACATGGAACTGGACTCCCAGATCTCTTAGTTAAGTGGCTGAGTGAACAGCAAAGTAATTTACAAGAATAATGAAAGAGGTGGAAGTGTGTCAGGGTAAGTGGCTATGAGGGTGGGTGGATGATGAGTTGGATTTTGGACATGTTAAAGTTAAAGTACCAGTAGGATATTCAAGCACGGATGTTAGATAAGTAGCTAGATATATGGGTCTAGAACTTGAAATAGAAGTCTGAGCAAGAAATATAGATTATACAGGCTTCATGCCAGAAGAGGAGTGTAATAAGGAAGACGATGAAGATAAATATTCATTAAGTATATTAAAGGTACACTTTCAAGAGCTTTCCAAATAACAAGTCATTTAATCATCAAAGCCACCATAAAAATGAAATGTTGCTTTTATCGTATTTGAGAAAAGGACTGAACCAGAGGTACCTAACCCTAATATCATACAATAACTATTGGAGCCAAGATTCAAATCCACATACATAAAACTCCATGCCCTATGCTCCTTGTTACTACCTGAGCAAAAAAAAAAAATACATTAGTAATGAAAATAGAAGCAAATACTGTAGCACCGCAGAGTACACAAAGAAAGAGGTCAGCTATTGATCTTCTCAGAGGTAGATGGCAAAAAAGAAGCTTTCAGAAGGGATGAAAAGCAATCACAGAGATGCTGTAGAACAAAAAGTAGGAGTGAGTGATGGCTTCAAAATCGTGAGAGGAAAGAATGCTCACAAAAGAGGATGTATAATCAGCATTAAGAGCTTTAGCCATTGGATTTGACAATTTTAAGGACCCTAAACAATGTAGTTGTTAGCCCAGAAACTAGTAAAGATATTGAACCTACACTTCTGTTTTTATATAGCCTATAAATGGTCTTAGCATTTTAATAGCCTCAAAAAAACCAAATAATATATTTTGTGAAGTGAAAATTACATGAAATTTAAATTTTGGTGGCCATCAATAAAGTTTTGTTCAAACATAGTCTCATTTATTTATATATCATTTATGGAAGTATTCTTACCAAAACAGCAGAGCTGATCAACAGGAAGCATGTAGTATGCAAACTAAACTCTTCTCTTTTAACACTTTATAATGCAAGTTTGCCAGCACCTCAGTTAGGCACAGTATATACTGTAAGATGAGAATCTTTTAGTTCAATGGCACTTATCAGGGACTCAAAAACAAACAAATGTTAGTTGACACTGTTGAGGATAAAGAATACTTCTCCTCAGTGTGACACTGTTAGTGGCACCATACACTAGTACAACCGCTATGAAAAACCTTATGGAGATTCCTTAAAAAAAAACCTAAAAATTTCATTTAGCTAATTGTATCTCTTCTGAATGTCTTCCCAAAAGAGCTAAAGTTATCATTACAGTGATACATGCATAGGATATTTATAGCACCACAACTGGAAAGAGCTGATAGTAAATGGTTGTATAACAGTGACCTATATGCCCATGCACAAATGGGTGAATTAAGAATATATGTGTATTAATAAGTCATAGAGTGAACAAGCTTGACCCATTTTAGGAAAATGGATGGACTATGACACGATAATGCTAAGTAGAATTAATCACACAAAGGGGATCAAATATCATATGGTTTTTCTAATCTGAGAGACCCAATTACAAATAATTTAAATAATAAAATAAAACAGAAATGGTAGGAATCTGGGAACTAGACTCTGTGGAGATAAAAAAAGGATCTACTGAAGGAGGGAGAGTAAAGAGTGAGACAGATAACACGGGAAAAATACTCAAAATTCAATACATATATGTATCAATCCTGCAACCTCAATGCAATCACTGTGTATCCAAACTTATACTAATAATTTTTTATTAATTTTATTCAGGAACAAATAGCAATGAGACAGTTTCAAAACAGATTATTATGGCAATTTCCATAAGTAATACATTGCATACGGTTATCTTCTTAGTGGTTATTCATAGTCCAAAGTGCAGAAATGATATCCTGTCCAAATAGTATTCGTACAAATCTTTCTTCTCACTGAATTAAGAGAACAAAGCTGTATATCTATCCTATTTTGTATACACTGATACAAAATGGTCCTTCATTTATATCCCCTTTTTTGTTTACTTTTGTTAGAGATAGGTATTCCATTGCCATTTAAATATTGTAGGTGTGTGAATTCAGCAAAACCATTGAATATAGTCCAGGAGTCCATAACAATAGTGGGTTTTCTATAGGATTGGCAATGTCAGCTGTTGACTTGAGCTTTACAGCTCAGCCTATTAATATGGCTTTACTTTTTATACCTCACTTTTATACTTTTCTGCTGGATGGCTAAGACCAAGATAGAGCAAGACTTATATGACAAGAAATGTAGCTTTTGTACCTGATAAGGTCAGTTAAGTCCCCTCAGCATTTATCCTGAAACCATGTGCCACAGTTTGCAGATCCAGTGTCACTGTCAGCCATGTGGATGAGTCATAGCCATTGCTTGACCAATTTACTCTCTATGAAAGCCTGAGAGAATGTTTTCTCTCCATGTGACTCTCCTTAGGCACACTCTATGTCATCAATCACTTTGCTCTGTGGCTCAATAATCTACTTGATCAGGAAATCTGGGACACAATTGAGTTACATAATGCAGACGTATTTATGATTTTTACCTCTTCCTCTTGAATTTGTCCCCTAAGCAGTATATAGTGGCCTTCTCTATTTCATCTTATCATTCTTGGTTTGAAGTTGAGACTGTCTGAGAACAGGATTGCTACCCCTGCTTTTTTCTGAAGTGCTGGGTCATGTAGTATTGTTTTCCATTGTTTGACTTTCACCCTATGAATTTCTTTATGAGTTTTGTGTGTTTCTTGTATATAGGATATTGATGGATTTTGTTTCCTAATTCACTGTGCCAGTTATTTCTTTTAATTGGTGAACTGAGTCTATTTACATTGATGATTATAATTGTGATGTATTGATTTACAGTTGACATGTTATTTCCCTTATGTTGTTGACTCCATTTTCTCCTGTTTAATTGCTTGCCATATTTAGTGGGTTCCTTCTGTTCTTGATCATGGAGCTCTGATCATTTTGGTCCCTCTCTGGAATATCTTTTTGTAGTCGTTGTAAGGCTGGGTTTGTCGTCATGAAATTATTTATTTGTTCTTTGTCTTGGAAGTATTTCACTACTTCTTCAAACTTGAGAGTTTTTCAGGGTACAGTAGTCTGGGCAGGAAATTGTTTTCATAAAGGACTTGTACTCTGCTCCATGCTCTTCTTGCCTTCTTGGTTTGTGAAGATAAGTCGGCCATATTCTGTTGGGTTTTCCTTTGAATGTGAGCTGCTTTTTTTCTCTAGCAGCTTTCAATATATTATTCTTGTACTGGATTTCTAGGATCTTGACTATTGTATGTCTCGGTGTGTTTTTAACTGGGTTGAAGTTATTTGACATTCTATATGCTTTGGTTACCTGAATGTCAGATTGATTCCTTATATTTGGAAAGTTTTCTACTATTACTTCTGCCCATATTATTTTATATTATTTGTATTTACTTCTTGTTTCTATTTGATGCCTATTAGTCTCATGTTGTTCATCTTTGCATCATCTTGCAGGTGATGAATTACTTTTTCCTGCATCCTAGTTTTTGTAAGAGATCTTTTCTTACCTTTTCACTGGCTGAACCAGTATCTTCAAGATCTGATGTTCTGTCTTCACTTTGACTCAAGCCGTTTTACAGGCTGTGACTGAAATTTTAAGTTCCTCTATATCTCTTTGATTCTGCTTCATGCAATCTATTTCTTCCCTGTATTGCTCATTCAAGGAATCTTTTGCTTTTCTAATTTCCTCTATGCTTTTTGATCAGTGTCTTCTTTCTTTTTTTTGGTGGAACTCAAACTTTTCAGCAATTGAACTCAGTCCGGTGCACTTGTCTTGAAGGCACTTATTCCACTGATCAATCTCTCCAACCCCATCAGTGTCTTCTTGAGAAGCAGTTATTAATTCTTTTATTTCAGAGATTATTTCTGACCTGATTTCCTCTATATTTTCTGCATTTGATTCTTTACTTCAGATTCTATTAATTCAGTTTTCTTTTTTTTATTTCACAGATTAATTCTGATCTGTTCCTCTTTACCTTTCTGCTGTTATTTCTTTACTTCAGATGTGATTAATTCATACGTTTCTGCTGATCTAGTATCCTCTGCACTTATTCTGGGTGCGCTGGAGGCCTGAGATTGCATTTTGCTACTTCTCTTTGTCAATTCATATAGCACTGACCACTGACCTTTGGTTTAGTGCCTTGCTGCAGCTATAATCTTATCACCTACTGAAATTCTGGTGAAGAACTATTAAGTTTGAGTTTATCCAGTTATGCCTGACTTAGGTCTGCCTCTTGTACTCAGCTCCTTTCTTCTGCAGCCCTTGAAAATGAACCTTTTTTGCCCATCTTTTTTGCCCTGGCCCAGGAAGCTCAGGGGAGTATAGAAGCTCTCCCACATACTATCAGGCCTGGGCTTCGGATGGGCCTGTGGGGTCCCGAATGCACATCAGAAGTTCTCTCTGTCTCTCTGTCTCTCTACCTCTGCCTCTCTGTCTCTGTCTCTCTGTCTCCCTCTCTCTCTTTCTCTCTCTCTCTCTCTCTCTCTCTCTCTCTCTAGCAGAACCGAGGATTGAACTCATGCCCTCCTTATATTTGCCAGGAAAGCACTTATTCCACTGAGCCATCTCACCAGCCCCAGTTCTCACTCTCTTCGTGGGCTTGGGAGTTGGGCTCCGGAGGGGTGGAGGTGTCCTGAGTGTGTGGAAGAGAGTCTCACTCATGCAGCATGCTTTTGTTTGGTCCAGAGAGGTCCCATAATATTTTTTAAGAAGGAATACCTAAGTGCTAGTCTCAACTCTACTATTCATTAATTTATGTGACCTTGAACAAGTCACTGTTATGTTCTAATAACTTTCATTTGTGCAATAGTGATTAAAATTGTATTTACCTCAAGGGATTGTTGTGCATAGAAAATAAGATAATTTGAGTAAACAGCCTAGCATAGTACCTAGTGCATATTAATAACTTAGTATCTATCAGCTGCTGTTAATGTTCTGATTTGTAGAAATGAGCAATTGGTATAGATTGAAATTACCTTTCAATGGGCAGCAGAAAGGATTGGAGTTGAACGCCACACAAAGGAAAACTATACTTTTGAAATTTTTCAATGGACTTGAAGATAGGAGAGGGAGTAGCTCCAGAGAGGATAGAATTCTTATTGTCATTAGAGACTTGAGGACCAGGGAGATAGCTAAGTGGCAAAGCACTTACCTGGCAAGCACAGGGTCCTGAGTTCAATTCCCAGCTACAAATTATTCTTTTACATAAGGAGACTTGAACACATTCAAGGGATGAAAACTTAATAATTGAGTAAAGATAGATTAACTGGGAAGAAAGAAAATCGAACAACAGCTTTAGGGAGTAGGGAGAAGATCAAGAGCAAACACAGAAAGATCAGCCATAGAAAAAGAGTAGAAACATGTTTTCCATAAAATAAAGTAAAACTGAATACACAGTTAAGATCTCATGTGATCTAGCAGAAACTTACACCTCAAAGACTCTTACTTGTAAGATGAGAGACATTCTATTCTCTTGTGAGGCAGAGACTGCGTGATTTGATGACATAATGATTTTTATGGAACTTTCTAAAATTGATCAAGAATATTCAAAAGAAGAAGGCAACTGCACTAAACATAGCAATGTGTAGTACTAGGGTCATGCTTGGAATGCTGTCATTCTTGTCTTCTAAATACATATTGTTTGCCATGACACACCAATTACTGCTATACTGTCTCTCAAGTAAGTGTTTTTTTTTAAAGGGTAATAAATGAAAACAAGAGACAAGAAAAAAACAAGAATGCACATAAAACGGATCCTTGGGTTTGGAAGAGGTTGATAAATCAGAATATGTTGGCATCAATCTATACACCCATATGGTGTTTTTCAGTAATACTCAAAAGAGTAAAGGAAGAATCTCAGGATATAAAGCAGTGTTGCAAAATTTGAGCAATACATTACCACCCTTGGTAATCAACTGCTCCCATACCACCTTGTTCTTAGAACACCTGACTCTAGGACCTTGGTCTTGTCAACAGGTCCTGAGTTTGCTCCTCATTACTGTACATAGAGGCATATGAAATAGTGTCCATTAGGCATCTCTGGACATCTTTCCTTGCAACATAACAGAAACAGAATTCATAGGAAAGCTCTAGGGAGCAACACAACCTTTAGCTTTCATGCAGAGAAAATGATACCATTAGAGGATGAGGATTAGTGTTACTTTAAGTTTTTTTTTTTCTTTTTTATTTCCTAATTTTTTTATCATTTGTTTGTTTTGTATAGGGTCTCGCTACACAGTTGGGACTCATAGTGATCACCCTGTCTCAGCCTCCCCACTGCTGAGATTACAGGTGTGTGTCACCACACCCAGTTTCTGCATAGGCATGCAGTACCAGGGATTGAACACAGGTCCTTGCACTTACCAGGAAGGTGCTTAGATTGCCAAGCTATTGACCCAGCCTTAGTTTGACTATTTGAGACACAAGTTTTATCATGTCTGGCACAGATACACATGTAATATTACAACAGCTGATATATTAGGCTTGGATCTTTAAGATCCTAGTGGTAAAGCCAGAAAAGTAGCAGGTCTACTGCCTATAAAAAAATTAAGTGAAACGGCTGTTATCTGAAGAAACCACAATGACAAGGAGTAAAATCTTTGGTCCGCAAGAGAGATAGTAAAAAGAAATGGAATTAATTCTCCCCCAAAGGTGGACACTGAGGTCCCTGGAGATTTGAATCTCAGCTGAAACTTATCCAGAATAGCTCTGAAAACTCTACATGCACTTCCTCCAGAGATTGAGGTTCCTTCTTGGAAAAGTGGATCTCTTTTAGTCATATTGACATCTGGTGTTCTAGCCTGGGGTATGGATAAGTATGCATTCCACATAGTCCATTTGTAGTTTTGATGAAAGGATGTATAGAACTAGTTTGCAATTAGATAATATTGTACAGTCCCAAAGCACTATCCTATCTAATGTTTTTAATATATTAGCACAGTGTCAAAAGCACTACCCTAGGAGATCAAGAATCCTAGTTTGGGCCACCAAGTTAGCTCAATGGTCTAAGCACCTGCCTACACAAGCACAAGGACCCTGGTTGCATCCCTCATGTCACATGCCTTGCTGGCCCCACCCCAGGTGCTGGCCTCCCAAACCAGGCATGGTAGCACATGCCTGTGGTGCCAGCACTGAGGAGGCTAAGACAGGTGGATCACTACATGTCTGAACAGTGTAATATGACCCTGTACCAAATACATAAAAATTAAAAAAAGAGGTGTAGGTTTAAGCCATATCTCTGATATTCACTAGGGATGAAACATTTAACCACTCTGAGTCTCAATTTTTATCATTTGTGGAATGAAAATAATAGTAGTATTGCCCTTACGGAATTATCTAGAGGATTACATATCAGTGTTTAGCACACAGCCTGACTCACCATAAACACATATTAGCTGTCATCTCCAATTTATCATAAATATCCTTGATGCTTCCAACAAAAGTAGGCTTAGGTCTTCATTTTGCTATTTCCTGGTTGTAAGACCTTGGACAAATCTTACAACTTTTGTGAGACTATTTCTTTACCCTCAGATTTGCTGACCAAACAAGATACTATAGGAAAAGTGCTGCCCAAATGTTTGTGTTCCTTTATTTTTTAATGCATTTATTTATTTTTGCAGAATCAGGGATTGAACTCAGGCTTTTGCACTTGCCAGGCAAGCACTTATTCTACTGAGCTATCTCCCTGGCCCTTCTTTACTTTTTAAGAGAGATTCACTACTTAAAAAGTGGAAAAGGGACCTGAAAGATAAAAACAGCTACACAATGAAAAAATAGGACACCCATGATGAGAACCCAACTCCTCTACTCCCAACCTAAGGTTATTTCCAATTGTATTACTCCAAATAGAGGATTACACCTGTGCTTCGCTGTGCACTTCCATGATGCTCACTGGGCAAAAAGGCAACAGTACTTACTACTGCAAGTTTATGTCAAAAGATAGAACCTCACCTCCTTTTCTTGCCTCAATAGCAAGTACTTGACTATAGAGAGAGCCAGTGATCTTCACACACAAAATGCTTTCCTCTCCATACTACCACTTGATCTTGGTGTATGACTCTTCATCATTCAAGATTTATTCTCTTAAGCTGTAGCCATTGCTTAAACAATGAAATCCTTGGAAATGCAAACAATGCTCCTTCAAGGACCATCAACACTATAGTATAAAATAGATTCTGCAGCTCACTTTCTCTCTGTTAAGCAATAATGTGGGAAGTTGCTCATGGAAGACACTACTCAGGCATCTGTTACAGCTAGATGGAACTAGGGGCAATAGGAAGACTTTACAAACAGAGAGGGTCACAGGAAAGTAAGCCAAATAAAGCAGATCATCTGTACCCTTCTAAAAACTAAAAGGCAGCAAAGGCAAGAGTATCCTTAAAATACTAAAATAGCACAGGCTTTGAATGCAAAGGTCAGAATGCCAATATTATAAACAAATTTCTTAACCTCTCTATGCTTGTTTTTTCACCTTTAAAATGAGATGATAATACCACCCAACTCACTGGGTTGATTTAAAGGTAATGATTAAAAACTATGTGTAAATATGTTTATAAATCCCTGCTAAAATTTAAACAATCATTAGGAATTCAGTAATTCTCAAAACAGGCTAAAGGACATGGTGACTTTGACAGAGAGATGGCCAGGTGAAATGTAGCTGTTGCTCCTCACAGCCCCTCATCTATTAAGTGGAGTGTTTAAAGCACCTGTTATTCTTCATTTTTGGGTTTGGCTCCCTCACCATCTCAAGCAAACTGGAAGAGTTTACTAGTTTTCAAACTAGCAGCCAGTCTCAAAATCCCTGATCTGAGAGCAGCAGTGGTATGCAGTGGGTAGGGGTGCTTCTGAGACTGTATGCTTTCTCTCTGGTTAGACATGTCCTCTAGACATACAGGGAACCTGTGGCAGCAAACTGAGAAGGCAGGGGCCTTCCTAAGCAATACATCTATAGAGTTGTTAAAGAAGAGACATAATTGATCTTCTAAATCTGTGATGGAAGACATGCCTTCTGGTAATATACCAAAACAATTTTTGTGTGAAATAAAGAAATGCATAAATAATTCTTGAGGCTATCAGTTATTGTATATAACTTATTTGTGTTCTCTTCACTCTCCCCTTCCTCTCTGATACACCTGGTCTCAGAAGCCTCATGGGAGTCACAATTATAAGAGTAGTGGCAGGAAAGATTATCTGAAGCCACTGGTTGGCACCAGGTTGTGAGTGGTCCTGAAAAATACCTACCTGCATGCCTCGGGTGCCCCATAGTCCTCCGTAATGAAGGCAGGAAGGGATTAGCTAAGAGCTATTCAAGTGAGGGAAGAAAGATGAGGCAGAAGACAGAAAACTCTTGGTACATCAGAGGAGTGTCTAAAGCCCATTTGTCAAGGTCCCGTGACTTGACCCTGGCCACACCAAAGGGACTAACCCTGAGAAAGGCTGTGTGGGGCTGTGTGCAAAGGGTAAATAGAGTGTCGAAACATAGAGCTGTGCTAACACTCTAAAGGAACATTTCCACCATAACTTTTTCTTTATTTTTCTCAAATAAGTCTTCAATTCATAGTGGCAAGAATGGAAAAGGTCATGTATGAAGAGGTAAAATCAGAGATGCTAAGGAAGAAACAAGACTAGCTACATTATCCCTCAAACCATGCAATTTGAATTATTTCTTCATGCTCTCACCAGAATTTGATTTAAGGTATTTCATTAAACAATGACTGTATGCCAGATCCTAAGTGCTTTACAAATATTTGCTCGTATAATACTGAACTGAGCTTTCTGAAGTCCACTACAATAATTCAGATTTTACATGGATCAGGAAAACAAATCAAAAGGACATTAGGCACTTTACCTAAAATAACCCAGCTAGAACATAGTTGGAACCAAGTTTCAAAACAAGGTTAGCTGAATTGTAGAGAATAAATCCCTTTCTTAACCTCTGCAGTGTGCTGCTTAATTATTTAATTTCAAACTATACACCTGTCATGTCATTTTCAGAAGTGCTATTTATTTGTAGTTATCCCTTATGGGTCTAGGATTTGATGAGAATCAGAGCCAGACCTTACTAGTTCACCAGTGAATTTCCAAGTCCTAGAAAGGAAAATATCCAAGTAATTAACTTCATTAGTTAAGTACAGACTCAATGAATATTCAGTAAAAACCAACTAAATGCTACATGTATGATGTACTTTGGGTAGTAGAAGGTTGAATAAGACTTACTTCATGACTTCCAAGCTTGGATTAGTTGTAAAAAACAAACATTTTCAACCTTGAGACGGAGGCTATTTTTAGGACATGTGGAGAACTATAGATAAAAATGACTTTGGGACCACAGAAGCACAAAAGTACATGGATTAGTTCTACCTAGAAAAGTCACAGAGCAGGACATAACATTTGAGATGAGGGCATGATGGAGAAGACAGCCCCAATGAGAGAAACATGCATTGGATAGAGGAAATTCAGACCAGAACATAGGCATAAGGAAGGTCATACCTATGATGGATATATGTAATGTATGGTGGCTAAAGTCTATCATATGTGAGTAAGAGTAGCAGGCCAACCTTTTGCAGACATTAGCTAATGATCAACTCAAATGTCACTTTATCGGCTGAGTAGAGTCATCAGATAACTGTCAAGTCAGGGAAAGGTAAGAAGAGATTTGTGTTCTAGCAGTATTATAACCAAAATAGAGAAAAGCATCAAGACAAGAAGACCACAAAATAGGAGGTATCATAGGCCAGTAGAATGATGGTAAGGTTCTGAATCCAGCCATAGGAATACAGGGAAGGATACCGGTATGAGATGTTTTACAGAATATTTGCTATATCTTGGTTGAAGACTATAAGAAAGTAGTGAAAATTCAAACAAGAAGGAAAAAATATTCAAAGAAGACTCCTAGATTTCTCACCTGAGAATCTGGATAGATGATATGCCAAGAGCAGCAAATAGTGTGTGCGGCAGATTACTACGGGGATAATGAGTCTAGTATTTGGTCTACTGGGCTTAAAGTATACACGAAGGCATTACTTAACAATCTAGGTATTCATTATGTGGTTTAAAACAGAACTTAAGATCAAGAAAGAAAAATAAAAGATTAGATTTGATACCTATTTCTGTAGAAATCGGTCGCTGAAACTCTGTGTGTGACACCGGTGCTTTTAAAAATTACTCAGACCATAATTAGATCTATGATGTGCTGAAAGAAAACTCTTCAAATGTTCAGATGAAAAGATATAATCGCCCTTCCAAGGCACATTATTTAATTTTCTCCTTAGACTGATATTTTTCTGTTGCATTTCCACATGTTTGCAGAAAATTGGTCAATAGCTCTGTGGGCGGGCCAAAACGCCTAATGCTTCCTTCTGATTTCTAGGAAGGGGATGCATGGCATTAGCATAGTCAGACATAGTGCTATGGTGTCCACCTGATGGTAGTGACATTCTGTGTAAGGAGGTCCTTACATAGAAAGGCAAGGGCCCTTGCTACATAATTGACTTTTGAGGTTCAAAGCAAAATTGCTAATAGCCTTTCTTCTTCAGAGGAAAATAAAGATAAAGAATAAAGAGAAATGCCACAGTTGCTAAATTGTTTAGTGATCATGGGCAAGTAAATTATTCCCTGTGTTGGTTGGGATATGATGCTATATACCTGGTCTAACTCACAATAAAGTATAAATGAATTACAATGAACCTGATTTTAAAAACATACCATAAGCAAAGCTTATGATCTCTTGGCTTTAGTTTCTTATGCCTCATTGTTCCAGTGAAATTAAAAATTTACTCTGGGGGCAACCTACTCGGGTCCCCCTTCTGTCCCTCTCCAACAGAAGCTTTTCTTTCCAATAAAGTTTTACCCTCAAAAAAATTACTCTGACTTAATTTACTTTCCTATAGATGACAGAAGTGACCATGGAATTTTCTTAAGGGAAGAAGGAGAGGGAACAGAAGGAGGAGAGAGAGAGTTGCATACGTGCAGGGAGTCTGCTAGCTTGTAGACAAACTAAATTATTATAAATGACTGCAATAAGTAAGCACCAAAAATGCCAAATATGATTTTTATATACTACCTGACATAGATTTTAAAATTTTAATATATCTTACTCCAGTATGTCTCCCTCCAATATCTCTTTTGCTTCAAGAAATTCACTCAAGCATATACTAGTAAATATAAACCCCTATGAAGAAAAGGGAAAGAAAATCTTCTTGTGCACTGGTTTATAGGCAAAAGAAGTCCTTTATTTAAGTGGGCAAAACAAAAATAATGATTAAGGACTGGTATCTTAATTTGTGTAATAAACTAGCAATCATCAATTTCTATGTTTATAGTTTATAGTTATCAAAGATAAAAATGGGTATGAACCTGAAATGAAATAATAAGAGAAATGAATCATGACATAAAGGAATTGGCTATGCCATAGTTTGAACTGGCCTTGCATATACAGCATACTTCAAACAAGCCATTGTAAAATATCTGGGTCTCTTCAGGCCTCAGAGCTCCAAGATACCAAGACAGGAAATGGACTTAAGTAACATATAAAAAAGCTCTCTGAGATTGGTCCTTTTTCAAATTAGTTCTGAGACATTATTAAACAATATCTAAGCAGAAAAATCCTTTATAAGGATGCCCCACCATTCTTCAATTTTATACGCTGCAATTTTTTTTTATTTTTTGTCTTTTTGAGACAGGGTCTCACTATGCAGTTCAGGCTAGCCTTAAGCTCATTTTGTAACTCAGGCTGGTCTCGAACTCACAACAATCCTCCTGCCTCAGCCTCCTGAGTGCTGGGATTACAGGCATGCACCACCACACCCGGCTTTACACTGCAATTTTGAGTCATCTTTCTATATACTTTTCTTTTAATATATATAATTGTGGTACATTGCCAACTGGTGGTCAGTTTGTTATACCCAATTGAACTTGCATGGTGCTGGGTGTGGGCAGCACCCATAAGGATTGTTGCCAGTGGCATAAGAGCCATATCTGTAGAAGAAGGAAGGCTGTTATGGAAGCTCTTTGGAGAAGCTGTTGGGAACTGCTGGTTCTTTTGGGTTATTCTGCTGGAGAACCTTGTCATGCTGGCCCTCTTAGTGAATTTTGCTGTTCTCATCAGAGGAGGAACTTGGATTCTCACTGATGCTGAGAATGACTGTGGTACTTTGTGGGGAAGCTCTGGTGCTTAACTTGAGCATTGTTTCCTGGCTTCAGTTCAGATCTCTCAGCCAACTAGAGCAGATCCTTCATCCTACTGGTACAAACTTTCTAGCTTCTATCACTGACCTTTGGGCCTTCCCAGTGAAGATCCATGCATCAGACCTACATGAAACTTTGTCATGGGCTCTAGACCTTCAGTTGGACTTATGAGGGGTATTGTTATGAGCTCTAGGTATTCAGGTGGACTCATGCAGGATATTAGGATCCAGACCCTCAGCTGGATTTTTTGTTCTTTAGTGTGGACAGACTTCCTGCTCTCCTTATATATGATTCTTTGGTTGGTTCATTATAAAATAATCTTATAAAATATGTGCCCTATAGTATATTGTTCACCTTGCAAAAACTCCAGACCACGACAATAAACAAGTCACTAAGTCCTGTTATTTCTTTTCCACATTTTATTGCTGCCTGTCTGGATACATTTTCCCACTGCCATTACCTGAAAGACAGTTCTCACATAGAGGCTGAGTCTCCTAGCTAGGCTCACGGCCTCAAGTCTCCCATACCAATTCAATCTGCTCATGGTTGGTTACCAGATCCATCCTTTTCATGTTACCCTCTGATGAAAATCTTCAAATATTTCCCCACAGTACATGATAAAACTCAAACTCCTTTCCCATGAACCATACATATTTCTCTATCTGACATACACCACACTCTCAGTATGATCTCTGTGTTAGTCTGTCAAATTATAACAAAATACTTGAGATAATTAACTTATGAAGAGTATAGATTTAATTTTGCTCACTTTCGAAGGTTCCAGACCAACATCCATTGCTGTGTATCTGTAATAAGGCCACACATTATGGCAGAAGCATGTGACAAAGAAAAATCCTTGTATTACAAGACAGTGGGAAAATAAGAGAGAACAGTTTAGGGTCCTAAAATCCTCTTTGGAATAATAGCCTAGTGACCTAAGAACCTGCCATAAAACTCTATATTCTAAAGGTTCAGAACACCTACCACCAGTGTCACTCTTTTCTTGATGAACAACACTTTAATACGTGGACTTTGCATGGATACCACCCATGTTCAACAATAGCAATCTTCATCCATAGCACTCTGCTTAAAAATTACTACTACAGTGTCCCCAACCCAGTCTTTGATCCTCCATTTGCCTACACTACATAATCCTATGAATAATACCATCCTTACTCTAAATTGCCTAAGAATTATGCATCCTTCCAGATCCAGATCAAATCCACTTTATCCAACAAATACGTATTGCAAAACCAGTATGCATCAGTCACTTGAACGCTTTGCTAGCTTTTCTTCTTCCTCATCTTTATGTTTTTCCTCATATCCGGAATCAAGCTCAAGACCTTGCACTTGCCAAGCAGGTGTTGTTCCATTGACCTATATGCCCAGCCCAAGCATAAGCTTCTTAAAAGATTGTATTTCTTTCCACTCCTCATCCCATGTTTTGCAAATAACACATTCCCTTGCATACAAAGGTAAAGCAATAAATATTTTTATTTTTATAAAGAATATTTCCACTGAGAAGTCCTAATTTCTTGAGAGAGAATTACTATCTCACAGTATCAAAATAGCATCTAAATGAAGCAGGCCAAAAGTAAAATTAGTTGGTTACATTAGCACAGTAAATTGAACTACAGTTCTGAAACAAAATCAGTTCTACTATTAAAATGGAATAGCCTAAAGTTAGAAAGACCACCTATAACACATAGGAGAAAGAGAAAAATGCAGTAACACATAAAAGAACATAAAGCCACTATATCTTTGAAATAAACTGTCCATATCTCTACACAGAATTATTTCAAATTTTTCAATGGCTTTAGTTAGGAATTCACTTTAAAATTCCCTACACTTTGTATATTAATATCGAGAAAGAACAAAGAAATGGTGAGGCCCAAATAAACCTGCTTCTAGATTTCTTTTATTCTCTCTCCCTCCTCCCCACTATTTTTTTTTTTTTTGTCTTTTTGAGACAGGGTCTCACTATGCAGTTCAGGCTGGCCTTAAGCTCACTTTGTAGCTCAGGCTGGTCTCGAACTCACAACAATCCTCCTGCCTGAGCCTCCCGAGTCCTCCTCCCCACTATTTCCTTGCTACTGTGTTCCCAATTCTCACTAGTCATTTCACTTATTTTGTTTCATGTTTCAGTCCTCACCCTCGCTCAGATCTGAATACTACTATAGGCCTCATTTTTCCCCTTCAGCACTCTTCCCTTGACATGGCATTTCATTATCTCTTAGCTTCAAATTTTACTTGTCCCTCCAGTGGAATAAGCCTGTTAAAAATCCCAGGGCCCATCCTCAAGTATACCCCTAAGAGTTTGTGTATGCACAGAATTTGATAAAGCTGAGTATTGGTGTTGAGTAAGAGACAAAGATACCATCCATCAACTCCTTTCTCCAATTCACCACCTTACCTATGGCTGTCATGAAAGATGATCAAAATTGATGTTGGCCATGGAGTAAACACAGCTTGGTACAATCCAAAAAATCTTATCTGTGTTTAGTAAATTAATAGTTGTTTGCCAACTTTGACAGCCCACAAGAAAAATCAGACACAAATCAAGACACAGTTAACCCAGGAAGTGTTTTCCTCAACACTGAAGTTTCAAGTGAGGGAACAGAAAATTGTTGCCCAAGAAATGACCAAGTGTTGGTAAAGCCAGAAGCAAGCTAAGAATAAGACATCAGACATTTTCATCTTGGAATCCACAAAATAGGAAACCAAAGAAAGGCATGTTCTATTTTTTCTTCTTTCTCAGGAAATCCAGAAAAATATGAGTAGAAAGAGAAAACAAGTCATAGACATTAAACCAACCCTTTTGGGGACTGTTTTCAAAATAGGCTCTGTCTATGGTTCTTAATCATTTTCTCTCCATTCATACAAACAACACACTCTAACAAGCAACGTCTTTTCACAGAGTAATTTGCTATTGCAACTTCTGCTGGGAAGGTGTAATATGTTCATTTGCTTGTGCAGTGGAGGAACACTAAGCTAAACTAAGGTTACCAGTCCAACCAGACACAAGAACCAGAAAACACCAATGTCTTTGGTAAAGGAGCTAGATAACATCTCACATAAAATGTTTTCATCTCTAAATAATTTATTATACTAAATATATAATGTAGATAAAAACATCCATATTGCATCAACAATGAAAAACAGAATACCTTAAATCCTCAGAAAGGCATATTATTACTTACAAACTCACTTTAATTTATAAGGAAAATAACTTTTATTCTCTCGTATCAAGTTCTGAATAGTTTCCTGTGGCCTTGAGTGGCTAGCCCCTCCTACACTGGTATATAATTTCATTACTCTGAGGTAGTTTGGCAAGGATTCCAAAAATAAATATCTTCAGAGCCAGACAGATTATAAATGTGTGAAACTATTGGGTGGGAGCCAATTGAGAGTAGTGGAAATCATAATGATCAGTACAAGATATGCCGAAACCAAGAAATTAAATTCAAAACTTTTAAAACCAGAGCATATGTTTCCAAGTTTTGGCCTGAATATCTGAACACCTTGTTTTCTGCTCCTACTTAGGATTAAATGGGAAAGGAAGTAACTGCTCACTGACTTTCAGGCTTGAAGATTTGGTCATTTATTCTTCACAATGAAAATAAATCAGATCTTCTGAAAGCTCAAATTCTAAATGAAAGGGCAAGCCTGACAGCTCAGAGGAATAAAGTGCCTCCTTAGGAAGAGCACAGCAGTGGAGGTTCAATTTCCGGCACGCTGTGCTGACCCCGCCCACGGGGTGCACTGAGATGGCAATTGATGTGGTGGTGCCCATCTGTAACCTCAACACTTGGGAAGCTGAAAAGAGGAGAATTACTCTTAAGTCCAATGTATGTAGTGAGACTCTGTAGACCCTGTAGTCTATGTCTTAAAACAGAAAAAAAAAATAATCTAAATGAGATTTTATAAAAAATCAATTTTCTCATACCTTAAAACAACTCATTTTATTCTCTCCTTCAAAGTAAATTATTTATAGTTCTTCTTTAATTCACCAACAACATTGTCTCACAACTATTCCCTGTGGGAAGTACTCTAGCATTCAGAAGAATACAGACCTGAAGGCCTAGCTCAGCATTGTTCAGAGATGAATGCTGAAGAAAATTGAGAAATAGACATTATACACTGACTTAAGTTTTCAGAGAATCACTGATTTAACTTACTATATTCTCTTTTCTACATCTTGCTAAATTTCTGTCTCTCAAACTTCAGAAAAATATAGTTCAGAAGCTTCAGAAAACTACCTTGTCATATGCATAAATACCCTGAGCCAGTCTCTTTGAATAGATTTTATGTCAATAGTCCAAACAGTTCTACAAATGCAACTGTATCATGTTACAGAGTCTATAGCAGCCGAAACCACAGTATACGAAGAGTAACTGTCTGGTCCATGATAGCTTTAGATAAAAAATTTATTAGAAGGAAGGTATCACTTACGTGTAATTCTTAGAATTGTACTAAATATATTTTACAGAATATCATGTCTGCATCTTGTATTATGAATAACCACTACAAAGACAACAATATGCAATGTATTTTTTATTGAAACTGCCCTGCTAATCGGTTTTGAAACTGTCTCACTGCTATTTTCCCCAAAAAAATTATTACAAAAATTAAAATAAAAAATAAGGCATCAGAGGATGCCCCTCCCCCAGAAAATCACTTTCCAGAGAAACAGAATAGGCTTAGGGAGATGGTGCATTCTGTGAGTAGTGATACAAGATGTAGTTGGTGACTTGAGATTCTCACTCCATCATGGTTTGGATTCCTCAAACATCAGTAAAGCTAATAAACCTTAGGATAACTGAATCAAAATTTAATGTGGAATTTTGAGTAGGGAATGGACATGATTACGAGATTTGATAAAGATTATCTTTTTAAAAAATTTTTTTCATAAACTAATACATCGCAAACTGTTTTCATAATGTTTTGGTATCATAAAAGGTATACACATGATATACTTACAGAAATTATTATATGTCTCTTATCAGTAAATTAAGAGACTGTAGCTGTTTGCGTATCATATTTTTATACCTATTACATCAAAGACACAATAACTAATACTTGCTACATTGTTATTTTCCTAGCGATTGACCATTGTAATAAAAGCCAACATAATATCCTGTCCAACCACCATTAGTGCAAATCTTGCCCCTTATAGAATTATATAGAAGCACAGCTTTATCAATCCAAACTGTACTGTCTATACACACACATCATGATTCTTCCATTCTATACCCCTTCCTTTGTCTACTCCTGTCAGACATGGGCACTCCATTGTCATTCAACCAATTTAGGTGCCTGAACTCGACAACACAATCCAACACAGTCCAGCATTTCACAACAATAGTGAGGTATCCGAAGAAGTTGTCAACCATAGCCATTTACACCTCAAATTATTATTATGGCCAAATGATGTATACTTCATTTTTATACTTTTCTGCTGGATGGTTAAGACCTAGATAGATCAAGACTTATATACCAACACATGTACTTTATATTTCTGATGAGGTCAGTGAAGACCCTCAGGGTTTTTCTTGTAGTCCTGTACATTATTCTGTAGATCCTTTGTCTGTGTCATCCATGTGGATGAGTCACGGCCAATGTTTGACCACTTTGCTCTCCATGAGAGCCTGAGAGAAAGTTTTCTGTCCATGTGACTCTCCCCAGGCACACTATAGAACTTCTATCTCTTTCCTCGGTGGCTCCACAATCTCCTTGTTCAGAAAATTTGGACCTCAACTGAGTTTCATGATGTTGCAGTACATGTTCTCTATGTCTTGAGTCTTCGCTGACCTTGAAAGGCTAGGGCCAAAATATTGGCTGGCCTTGTGGCTCTTCTATTTCTCCAATGTTGATCTGTGAACTTAGGTTGTTAACCATTCAGAAGAAAAGCTGATTAGTGTCCTGTAGCATACGCCATTCACTTTGCCTTATCTGACTCACCTGATTTTAGTTGTTGTACTACATTTCCATTTGTATTTCTGCTTTTCGCTTCTTATACTATAGAGACTATACAATATTAACACATGTGTGTCTGGCATATTTCATTTATGTGTATATGTTCAAGTGGCATCCACTTCAGTATAAATGCTTCAAACTCATCATGCTAAAAAGCTGAGTAATACTCCATTATATAGAAATACCACATCTTTTTCAACCATTCCTCATGTGATGAACATCTTCGTTGTTTCCAAGATATTTCTATCACACATTGCTCTGTTATAAACATAGGTACACATATATCACTATGATACAATGTTTTCAGTTCCTTTGGGAAAATTTGCAGCAGGGGGCTAGCCGGCTTGAATGGGATTTTTAGTCCTACACTTTTAGGACTCTCCACACTGACCTCCACAATGGTTGTACCAGTCTACATTCCCACCAGCAGTGGAGAAGTGTTCCCTTTTCCCCACAACCTCTCCAACATTTGTTGTTGGTTGATTTCCTTATGATACCCATTTTTTTCCGGAGTGAGATGGTATCTCAGTGTTGTTTTTATTTGCATTTCCCGGATGATTAGTGATGTGGAGCATTTTTTCATATATTTATTTGCTTCTTTAATTTTGTTCTCTGAGAAGTGTGTATTCATCTCAGATGCCTATTTCTGAATTGGATCTTTAAATTTGAGGGCTCTGTTATATCTTAGTTCTTTATATATGCTAGACAGTAGCCCTCTGTCTGATTGCTTATTACTGAGGATTTCTTCAAAATTTGTGGGTTGTCTTTTCACTCTGTTGACAATTTCTTTTGACATGCAGAAGCTCCTTAAGAAGAGTTAATCCCAGTTGTTGATTATTTCAAGTGCTTCCGATGCTAATATAGTTTGTTCATGAACTCTTTACCTACACCTATGTCTTCAAGAGTTCCTCCTATTTTCTCTTCCAGGATATTGAGTGTTTCTATCTTAATGTTTATATCTTTAATCCACTTTGACTTTAACTTAGTGCATGGTGATAGAGCTGGGTCAAGTTTTAGTTTTCGGCATGTAGAAAGCCACGTTTTCCAGCACCATTTGTTAAAGAGGCTATCTTTCTTCCAGTGAGCTTATTTAGCCCTTTGTCAAAGATCAGATGGCTGAATGTGACTGTAAATGCTTCTGCATTGTCTAATCCATTCCACTGATCCTCAGGTCTATTTTTTTGCCAATACCATGTTGATTTTATCACACGCTTTGTGGTATAATTTGAAGTCAGGAATTGTGATGCCTCCTGCCTTATCTTTATTGGCCAAGATTGTCTTTGCTATTCTAGGTCGTTTTTGGTTCCAAATAAATTTTAGGATTGATTTCTCTATATCTGGGAGGTATGTTGGTGGCAGCTTGATAGGGATTGCTTTAAATCTGTGCCACAATTTTGGGAGTATGGCCACCTTCACAGTGTTGGTTCTTCCTATCCAGAAGTATGGAATATCTTTCCATTTTCTGAAATCCTCTATCATCTCTTTTCGTACGGTGTTATAATTTTCCATGAAAAGATCTTTGACTTCCTTGGTTAAGTGAATCCCAAGGTATTTCATTTTCCGTGGTTTTATTGTAAAAGGTATTGTTCCTATTGTTTCCCTTTCAATGTGCTTATTATCTGTGTAGAGGAATGCTACTCACTTTTGAGTATTGATTTTGTATCCTGCTATGCTACGTAATTTCCCTATCAGTTCTAATAGTTTTTGGTGGAATTTTTGGAGTCTTCCAAGTAAAGTATCATGTCATCTGCAAATAGTGATAGTTTAACTTCTCCTTTACCTATTCTTATTCCCTTTATTTCTCCCTCTTTTCTAATGGTTGTTGCTAAGGATTCCAACACTATATTGAATAGGAGGGGTGATAGAGGACATCCTTGTCTTGTACCTGATTTAAGAGTAAAAGATTTCAGTTTTTCCCCATTTAGGATTATATGAGCTTTTGGGTTGTCATAGATGGCTTTTATCAAGCTAAGATAGAGTCCATCTATTCCAATTTTCTGTAGGACCTTACACATTAATGAATGTTGGACGTTGTCAAAGGCTTTCTCTGCATCAATTGAGATGATCATGTGGTTTTTAGATTTCAGTCTATTAATATAGTGTATACATTTATAGATTTTCAAATATTGAACCATCCTTGCATCCCTGGGATGAATCCTACCTGGTCATGGTGTATGATCTTCTTGATGATTTGCTGTATTCTATTTGCCAGGATTTTGTTGAGTGTTTTTGCATCTATGTTCATGAGGGAAATTGGCCTGCAGTTCTCCTTTCTGGTTGTATCTTTCCCTGGTTTTGGAGTCAGTATTATACTTGCCTCCAGAAATGATTTTGGGAGGACTGTTTCCTTTTCAACTTCATGGAAGAGTTTGTGGAGTGTGGGGATTATATCTTCTATAAATTTCTTATACAATTCAGCTGTGAATCCATCAGGACCTGGACTTTTCTTTGTCGGTAGGATTTTTATTACATTTCATATTTCACTTGCTGTTATCGGCTTATTGAGAGTTGTGATATCTTCTTGATTCAGTTTTGGTAATTTGTACATTTCGAGGAATCTGTCCATATCTTCCATGTCTTCTATTCTGTGAGTGTAAAGATTCTCGCAGTAACTATTGATAATCTTCTGAATTTCTGCTCGGTCTATGATGATTTCACCCTTTTCATTCATTATCACTTGTACTTGAATTTCTTTTGCCTCTTTTTGATGAGGTTGGCAAGAGGCTTATCAACTTTATTTAGTTTTTCAAAGAACCAACTTTTTGATGTATGGATTCTTTGAACTATTTTTTTCAACTCAATTGAATTAATTCCCGCTCTAATCTTTATGATTTCTTCCCGTCTTTGCCCTCTGGGTTTTCTTTGCTCTTCTTTTTCTATTTGTGGAGGTGCAACATTAGGGTGCTAATTTCATCCCTTTCTGTTTTCCTAATGTGTGAGTTCATAGCTATAATTTTCCCTCTAAGAACTACTTTCATCGCATCCCATCAATTCCAGTAAGTTGTAGTTGAATTTTCATTGAATTGTAGATATTGTTGAATTTCTTTTAATTTTTTTAATTTATTTAAGTACAAATATCAATCAGACAGTTTAAAAAACCCTTAACAAGACAGATTTATTAAATTAATACATTGCAAACTGTTTATAAAATGTTTTGGTATCGTACAAGGTATATACATGATATTATATTTACAGATATTATTTTAGCAGAAGTCTCTTATCAGTAAATTAAGAGTGTAGCTGCTTACTTATCTTATATTTCATACCTGAATTATATCAAATATTCAATAATTATTTCCTAGTGGATGACCATAGTACTAGAAGCCAGCATAATATACTGTCCAACCACCATTAGTGCAGATCTTGCCTCTCATAGCATTATGTAGAAGCACAGCATTATCTATCCCAACTGTACTGTCTATACACACACATCATGATTTTTTTTCTATACCCTTTCCTTTGTCTACACCTGTCAGAGATGGCCACTCCATTGTCATTCACCTAACTTAGGTGCTTGAACACGACAACACAATCCAACACACTCCAGCATTCCACAACAATAGTGAGTTATTCAAAGAAGTTGTCGACCATAGCTATTTACAGCTCAGCTTGATATTATGGCCCCACAATGTTTACTTCATTTTTATACTTTTCTACTGGATGGTTAAGACCTACGTAGATCAAGACTTATATACCAACACATGTACTTTATATTTGTTGTGTGGTCAGTGAAGTCCCCTCAGGGTTTATCCTGTAGTCCTGTACATTATTCCGTAGATCCTTTGTCTGTGTCATCCATGTGGATGAGTCACAGCCAATGCTTGACCAGTTTGCTGTCCGTGTGAGCTTGGGAGGAAGTTTTCTCTTCATGTGACTCTCCCCAAGCACACTATAGAACTTCAATCTCTTTCCTCTGTGTCTCCATAATCTCCTTGTTCAGAAAATTTGGAGCTCATCTGAGTTACATGATATTGTTGAATTTCCTGTTGAATTTCTTCTGCAACCCATCGATTGCTGAGTAGGGTATTGTTTAGTTTCCATGAATTTAGTGGGTTTTTCTAGTTTCTTTTGTCATTTATTTCCAGTTTCATTGCATTGTGGTCAGATAGAATGCATGGGATAATTTCTATTTTCTTGCATATACTTAGGCATGACCTCTGGACTAGTATGTGGTCTATTTTGGTAAATGACCCGTGCGCAACTGAAAACAATGTGTATTCAGCTGCGGTTGGGTGGAACACTCTGTATATGTCCACCAGGTCCAATCGTTCCAAGCTCTGGTTCAGTTCTGCTTCTTTCTTGCTAATTTTTTATCTGTTTGACCTATCTTTTTGAGATAAGGATGTGTTGAGTTCTCCTGTTAAGACTGTGTTCTTAGACAATAAGTTTTTCATGTCCTTTAAGATTTGTCTTACATAGTTGGATGCTCCTGTGTTTGGTGCATAAATATTTATGAGTATTACCTCTTGTTCTTGAATTTTTGCCCTGACAAGTATACAGTGGCCTTCTTTGTGTCATTTGATCATTCTTGGTTTGAAGTTGAGACTGTCTGAGAACAGAATTGCCACTTATGCTTTTTTCTGAGGTGCTGGGGCATGTAGTATTGTTTTCCATCCTTTGACTTTGAGCCTATGAATGTCCTTTTGAGTGAAGTGTGTTTCTTGTATACAGCATATTATTGGATTTTGTTGCCTAATCCATTGTGCCAGTCTATTTCTCTTAATTGGAGAATTGAGTCCATTTACATTGATGGTTATAATTGAAATGTGCTGACTTATGTTTGTCATAACATTTACCTGGTGTTGTTCACTCCTTTGTAGCCTGTGTTTAATTGTCTGTCCTGTTTAGTGGGTTCCTTCCATTCACATTCATGGAGTTCTGTTTATTGTAGTCTCTCTCTAGAACATCTTTCAGCAGCCTGTGAAGTGATGGCTTTGTCATTATGAAATTCTTTAGTTGTTCTTTGTCGTGGAAGTATTTCCCTTCTCCATCAAACTTGAAAGAGAGTTTTGCAGGGTATACTAGTCTAGGCTGGAATTTGTTTTTGTGAAGGACTTGAAGAACTCTGCTCCATGTTATCCTTGCCTTCATTGTTTGTGTAGAGAAGTCGGCTGTAATTCTGATGGGTTTTCTTTTGAATGTGAGCTCCTTCTCTCTCGCAGCTTTCAGTATATTATATCTGTGTTGGAATTTTGGGATCTTAACTATTATATGTCTTGGTTTGTTTCTACTTGGGTTGAAGTTATTTGGTGTTCTGTACACTTCAGTGACCTGAATGCTGGATTGTTTCCTCATATTTGGGAAGTTTTCTGTGATTATTTCTCCCCAAATTCTTCTTATGTCATTTGTATTGACTGCTTCATTCTCTTTCATACCAATTATTCTCAAATTGTTCATCTTGACATCGTCTTGATGGTGATGGATTATTTTTTCCTGCATTCTCGTTGTTTTTAAGAGATCCTTTTCTCACCTTTTCACTAGCTGCTCTGGCATCTTCAAGATCTGAAACTCTGTCTTCGCTTTCACTCAAAGGGTTTTGTAGACTCATGATTGCTATTTTTAGTTCTTCTATATCTCTTGACTGTGTTTCATGTGCTCTATTTCTTTTTTGTATTGCTCATTCAAGGAATCCATCACATTTCTGCGCTCCTCAATTTTTTTATCCATGTCTTCTTTAGAGGTAGTTACTAATTCTTTTTCTGCAGTGTTTATTCCAAATTGCTTTTCCTCTGTATATTTCTGGACTTGTTTCTGTATTTCACATGCTATGATTTCAAAGAAGTCTTTTTTTTTTCAAATTCTTTTTTGATTTCAGAACTTCTTTCTGCTTTGAGTTCCTCATGGTCTTTCTGCTGTTGTTTCTTTGCTTCAGATGCTGTTAATTCATATATTTCAGCTGGAATAGTGCTCTCTGCACTTGTTCTGAGTGAGCATTGTTTTTCCACCCAATGTTTCTGGAATTCATTCTTTATTTCAGATACTATGTTTTCAGATGTTTCTTTTTTAATTTGGGGAATTACTTCTCGTTTTCTTTCCTCTATAGCTTTCAGCTGTTGTTCCTTTGCTACTGTATCTGTTAATTCATTCATTGCAGCTGAACTAGTGTCCTCTGCCCTTACTGGTGGACTTGAGGTCTGGAATTGTGTTTTTCCCCTTCTCTTTGTCATTTTGTATAGCACTGACCTTTGATCTTTGGTGTAGAGCTTTGGTGCAGCTATAACCTTAGCTTGTTATGCGATTCGTGTGCCAGTCTATTAAGTTTGAGATTATCCAGTTATGCCTATTCTGAATCTAGCTGTTGTGTTCAGTTCCATTTTGCTTCAGCTCCTGTGATTCCCCTCTGTTGGTTCCTTCTTCAGGCAAGCAGGAACTGAACTGGGATGCAGAGCAATTAATGAGAATTCCCCATCTTAGCTGGCTTTGGGGAGAAGATCCAGAAAATTGCTGGGGTCAGCCCACCTGTGTCAGGCAGGTCACTCTCTAGGTGGATGAGCTTGGGCTTTGGTGGGTCTTCACACACTCACTGATCTGAGATGCCTCGTGAGCGGTGCAAATTCTCACTCACTAGGAGAGCTTGGGGCAGGATCCATGTTTCCACTGGAGTCAGCCGCTGTCTCAGGCAGGTCTCTCACTGGGCGGCATGGGCAGGATAGATTAGGCTGCAGGAGTTTGCCACGCTCTCTCTTTCAGGTCTCTCGGTCTGGGTGGGCTTGGGCGGGATCGAGGAGAATGGCAGAGTAGGCCACACTGTCTCTGGCCAGTCTCTGGGGCTGGGTAGACATGGGCAGGATCCCGATTAAAGATCTTAGCATTAAAACAGAGACACTCATTCCCCCTGTCCAATGATCTCAGTGGATGACTTCCAAATGATACAGGGAAGTAAAACTCCCAACCTGACCTAGATGAGTTCGTGTTCTCTAAAACTGCCGAGTAGCGACTCCCAACTCTGCCAAGACGCCAGAGACTAAAGCAAGGAAGGCCTGAATGTATAACCCAGTGAGGCCTTTGCTTTCTCCACCAAAACCTTCTGGAGCATTTTTTCATATATTTATTTGCTTCTTTACTTTCGTCCTCTGAGAAATATGTACTCATCTCAGATGCCCATTTCTGAATTGGGTCTTTAAATTTGAGGGCCCTGTTATATCTTAGTTCTTTATATATTCTAGACAGCAGACCTCTGTCTGATTGCTTATTAGTTAGGATTTTTTTCAAAATTTGTGGGTTGTCTTTTCACTCTGTTGACAATTTCTTTTGACAAGTAGAAGCCCCTTAAGAAGAGTTGATCCCAGTTGTTGATTCTTTCAAGTGCTTCCCGTGCGAATATATGTTTGTTCATGAACTCTTTACCTACCCCTATGTCTTCAAGGGTTCATCCTACTTTCTCTTCCAGGAGATTGAGTGTTTCTGTTTTTGATCCATTTTGATTGTACTTTTGTGCATAGTGATGGACATGGGTCTATTTTATGCCTTCCACATGTGAAAAGCCAGTTTTTTAGCACCATTTCTTAAACAGGCTATCTTTCTTCCAGTGAACTTGTTTGGTCCCTTTGTTAAAGACAAAGTGATTAGTGTGTTCATAGTTGTGTCTGCATCTTCTAATTTGTTTCCTTGATCCTCAGGTCTATTTTTTTGCCAGGACAATGCTGTTGTTATGTAGTAGCTTTGCAGTATAATTCATAGTCAGGGATTGTGATGCCCCCTGCCTTTCCTTTGTTGCTCAGGAGATATAATCCTATTTTTCATTAGAGATGTTATTTATTTTACAATTGGTGTTCTGTTCAGAAAGTCCTTGCCTATATCTGTGACTTGATTTTTTTTTTTTTTTTACCTCTTTTACTCACTAGTACGTTCATCCTTTCGGCTTTAACATTTAGATCTTTGATCCATTTTTATTTTAGTTTAATAAATGGGGAATGATATAGATCAAGCTTTAATCTTCTGCATATAGCCTATTTTCCCAGAAACATTTGTTCAATAGAGTAGTGTCTCTTCACTCCAAGTTTGGCCCCTTTGTCCTGGTTCAAGTAGTTGAATATGTCTAGAAGTTGTTTTGCACCTCTATTCTTTTCCATTGACCATCTGTCTCTTTGTGCCAGTACTGTGTCATTTTTATCCTTATTTCTTGGTACTATAACTTGAAGTTAGGCACAGTGAATCCTGCTTTGCTCTTGTTGTTTAGGACTACTTCGAAATACTGATGTTCTTCTTGTTCCCCCACGAACTCTATGACTTTCCTTTAGCTTTGTAAGGAATTTTGTTAACACTTTGATTGGGATTATGTTTAATCTCTATATGTCTTAGCTCTGTGACCATTTTGATAATATTGATTCTTCCAATCCAAAGACGGGAGGTGTCCTTCCATTGCCTCATATCCTCTTCAATATGTTTTCTCAGGAAGCTGTAGTTTTCACTGTAGAAAACTTTCCCTTCTTTCAGTAAGTTAATTCCTAGTTATTGTAATAGTATTAATTTCCTGATTTCTTTCTCTTAAATTAATTCTTGTTACACACATTCTGCCACTCCTTACTTCAACATAGCACAGTGGCTCTTTATTGTCTATTTAGATAAATCCAAATACCTCAGTTCCAATTCCAGCACTCTTACATCAACTGCCTGATATTTCTGTGCTAAGAGGTTTTTTTGAGTGTAGGGCTTAAACCAGAACACATTTCCTTCCTTTGTCATTGTTTAACGAATGATATCTACATCTCTTGACAGTTCATCCTCCTTCCCTATGTTATTGTCTTCAAAGCCCAGTTTAAAACACATTGTCTCGGGAAGTGTTCCCCATATTCCTCCATCTAATTCTGCTACTTTATTGATTATCTCACATTACTTCAAATTCTTCTAATCTCTTCACACCACAGTCAAATCTCATAAGTTGAACATTTCAATAAATAAAAAGGTTTTATTAAAGAGTTTATTAGTAACTTAAACTCTCAACTGTATATATTCACATAACCTTATGACTCACACAGTATCCCCATATAGAAGCCTCACAGGGTGCGCTTTTTAAAGATTTGTGTAAAATTACAATTACTAAAACAATTTACTAAGTGAAAGTTAGATATAAGTGGACTGATTTGATGTATGTGAGCTAATAGTTTGCCTAATAATAGCTTTACAATATACATTAAGCACATTCTTGTAAGAAAAGTGAAAAAGCTTGAGCTATATCTATTATTCTGCAGAATTTCATTAACAACCTTGAAATGCAGGTAGCAGTATTACTGTTTTATAGATGAAAATGAAGCATAAAGGATAGAGGCTACATTCTTTGAAAATGACAAATTTGTATTTTCTGACCCCCGCTCACTGTCTAGGAAATTTTAGAAGTTTGAAAAGACTTGGAAAGTCTTTGCCAACCTCCTTTTTCATCCTGAAAGTTTGCAAAAGAAAAAATTTCAGCAATTTAATTTAGAGATTTAAATTGGCTTTATTTTGTGATTCTAGAACAGGATGCCTTTCATTCTGTAAAATAGAGTAAGTGTGTCAATAAGATAAACAGGTGGTTTTATAAACAAAGAAAGGCTAAATACAGCAGAAACAAGGAACAGATTGATCATTTGAATGTGACAAGCTTTGTACAACAGAAAAGGAGGTAGGACAATAGCAGATAACAGATTGGTTACCATCAGGTTACTTGTAGTTACTTTTTTCAAGGATTGATGAAGACAAAACGTTATTGTCATGCCAACTGAAAAACTGCCTCTGTTGGGAAATTTGTTTGTCATGATTTTTCAGAAGGTCAGATAAGATCTCAAGTTCATGTTGGTGACATGACATTTTAGTAAAGTTGACTTTATTTATCTTTAGTCTGCTCTATTGTGGCCCAGTGTAGGAGCTTAATCCAAAAACTGGTTTCTTGTAATTTTTACTTAACAAATTAAACTCTAACGCTAACTTTTTTTCCAGAATATGTGTTTTCTTTTTATTTTATTTTATTTTATTTATTTATTTTTGGCAGAACCAGGGATTGAATTCAGGCCCTTGCACTTGCCAGGGAAGCACTTACTCTACTGAGCCATCTCCATGGCCCCAAAGACTCTACCTAATGCTAACTTTTGAAATATACCAAACAACACTTAATGATCCCCTGTCCTTTCTTCAGCCTACAATGTACACTTTAAAAACATGAAAAGATGCTCAACACCACTAATGATTAGAAAAATGCAAATAAAGCCCACAGTATATGACCAAACACCTATTGAGATGTATAAATTTTTAAAACATAGAAAATACAGTGTTGGCATGGATGTAAAAACACTGGAATTTTTTTGAGCTTTTAGTATATACAATGATGCGATGCATTATTCAGATTTATGTAATCATCACAAAAGACCTTATGCAATATACTTATAGGGAGAAAATGGGGGACTGGGGAGATAGCTCAGTAGGATAAGCACTTG
>PVKA01013333.1:34073-55366 GCA_004027165.1 Ctenomys sociabilis | reverse complement strand
GGGTCTTTAAATTTGAGGGCCCTGTTATATCTTAGTTCTTTATATATTCTAGACAGTAGTCCTCTGTCTGATTGCTTATTAGTTAGGATTTTTTCAAAGTTTGTGGGTTGTCTTTTCACTCTGTTGACAATTTCTTTTGACATGCAGAAGCTCCTTAAGAAGAGTTGATCCCACTTGTTGATTCTTTCAAGAGCTTCCCGTGGGAATATATGTTTGTTCATGAACTCTTTACCTACCCCTATGTCTTCAAGAGTTCCTCCTACTTTCTCTTCCAGGAGATCGAGTGTTTCTGGTTTAACGTTTAGATCTTTAATCCATTTTGACTTTAACTTAATGCATGGTGATAGAGCTGGGTCAAGTTTTAGTTTTCGGCATGTAGAAAGCCATGTTTTCCAGCACCGTTTGTTAAAGAGGCTATCTTTCTTCCAATGAGCTTGTGTAGCCCCTTTGTCGAAGATAAGATGGCTGAGTGTTTTCGTAGATACCTCTGCATCTTCTAATCTATTCCACTGATCCTAAGGTCTATTTTGTTGCCAATACCATGTTGATTTTATCACAGTGGTTTTGTAGTATAATTTCAAATCAGGAATTGTGATGCCTCCTGCCTTGTCTTTATTGGCAAAGATTGCCTTTGCTATTCTAAGTCTTTTGTGGTTCCAAATAAATTTTAGGATTGATTTCTCTGTATCTGGGAGGTATGTTGGTGGCAGTTTGATAGGGATTGCATTAAATCTGTACAGCAATTTTGGGAGTATGGCCATCTTCACGATGTTGGTTCTTCCTATCCAGGAGCATGGAATATCTTTCCATTTTCTAAAATCCTCTATAATCTCTTTTCTTAAGGTGTTGTAATTTTCTTTGAAAAGATCTTTGACTTCCTTGGTTAAGTGAATCCCAAGGTATTTCATTTTCCGCGGTGCTATTGTGAAAGGTATTGTTTCTATTGTTTCCCTTTCAGTGTGTTTGTTATCTGTGTAGAGGAACGCTATTGACTTTTGCGTATTGATTATGTATCCTGCTATGCTACTGAATTTCCCTATCAGTTCTAGTAGCTTCTTGGTGGAATTTTTGGAGTCTTCCAAGTAAAGTATCATGTCGTCTGCAAATAGTGATAATTTAACTTCTTCTTTTCCTATTCTTATTCCCTTTATTTCTCCCTCTTTTCTAATGGCTGTTGCTAAGGATTCCAAGACTATATTGAATAGGAGGGGTGATAGAGGACATCCTTGTCTTGTACCTGATTTAAGAGTAAAAGATTTTAGTTTTTCCCTATTTAGGATTATATGAGCTTTTGGGTTGTCATAGATGGCTTTTATCAAGTTAAGATAGAGTCCATCTATTCCAATTTTCTGTAGGACCTTGAACATGAATGAGTGTTGGACTTTTTCAAAGGCTTTCTCTGCATCAATTGGGATGATCATGTGGTTTTTAGATTTCAGTCTACTAATATAGTGTACTCCATTTATAGATTTTCGAATATTGAACCATCCTTGCATCCCTGGGATGAATCCTACCTGGTCATGGTGTATGATCTTCTTGATGATTTGCTGTATTCTATTTGCCAGGATTTTGCTGAGTATTTTTGCATCTATGTTCATGAGGGAGATTGGCCTGAAGTTCTCCTTTTTGGTTGTTTCTTTCCCTGGTTTTGGAATGACTATTATACTTGCCTCCAGAAATGATTTTGGGAGGACTTTTTCCTTTTCAACTTCGTGGAAGAGTTTGTGGAGTGTGGGGATTATATCTTGTATAAATTTCTTGTAGAATTCAGCTGTGAATCCATCAGGCCCTGGACTTTTCTTTGTCAGTAGGCTTTTTATTACGTTTTGTATTTCGTTGGCTGTTATCAGCTTATTGAGAGTTGTAATATCTTCTTGATTCAGTTTTGGTAATTTGTACCTTTTGAGGAATCTGTCCATTTCTTCTCTGTCTTCTATTCTGTGAGCATAAAGATTCTCGAAGTAACTATTGATAATCTTCTGAATTTCCACTGGGTCTGTGATGATTTCACCCTTTTCATTCCTTATCACTTGTATATTGAATTTTCTTTTGCCTCTTTTTGATGAGGTTGGCAAGAGGCTTATCAACTTTATTTAGTTTTTCAAAGAACCAACGTTTTGATTTGTGGATTCTTTGAACTGTTTTTTTCATCTCAATTGAGTTAATTTCTGCTCTAATGTTTATGATTTCTTCCTGTCTTTGTGCTCTGGGTTTTGTTTGCTCTTCTTTTTCTAGTTGTCGGAGGTGCAACATTAAGGTGCTAATTTGTTCCCTTTCTGTTTTCCTAATGTGTGAGTTCATAGCTATTATTTTCCCTCTAAGAACTGCTTTTATCGCATCCCATAAATTCTGGTAAGTTGTACTTGAATTTTCATTGAATTGTAGATATTGTTGAATTTCTTCTGCAACCCATTGATAGCTGAGTAGGGTGTTGTTTAGTTTCCGTGAATTTAGCGGGTTTTTCTGGTTTCTTTTGTCATTTATTTCCAATTTCATTGCATTGTGGTCAGATAGTATGTATGGGATAATTTCTATTTTCTTGCATATACTTAGGCATGACCTCTGGACTAGTATGTGGTCCATTTTGGAAAATGACCCGTGTGCAGCTGAAAAAAATGTGTATTCAGCTGTGGTTGCGTGGAACACTCTGTATATGTCCACCATGTCCTTTTGTTCCAAGCTCTGGTTCAGTTCTGCTACTTCCTTGCTAATTTTTTGTCTGGTTGATCTATCTTTTTGGGATAAGGATGTGTTAAGATCTCCTGTTAAGATTGTGTTCTTAGACATTAAGTTTTTCATGTCCCTTAAGATTTGTCTTACATAGTTGGGTGCTCCTGTGTTTAGTGCATACATATTTATGAGTGTTACTTCTTGCTCTTGAATTTTTCCCCTGACCAATATATAGTGGCCTTCTTTGTGTCATTCGATCATTCTTGGCTTGAAGTTGAGACTGTCTGAGAACAGAATTGCTACTCCTGCTTTTTTCTGAGGTGCTGGGGCATGTAGTATTGTTTTCTCTCCTTTGACTTTGAGCCTATGAATGTCCTTTTGTGTTAAGTGTGTTTCTTGTATACAGCATATTGTTGGATTTTGTTTCCTAATCCACTGTGCCAGTCTATTTCTCTTAATTGGAGAATTGAATCCGTTTACATTTATGGTTATAATTGAAATGTGCTGACTTATGTTTGTCATGGTATTTACCTGGTATTGTTTACTCCTTTGTAACCTGTGTTTAATTGACTGTCCTGTTTAGTGGGTTCCTCCCATTCTCTTTCATGGAGTTCTGGTCGTTGTGGTCTCTCTCTAGAACAACTTTCAGCAGCCTGTGAAGGGATGGCTTTATCATCATGAAATTCTTTAGTTGTTCTTTGTCATGGAAGTATTTCACTTCTCCATCAAAGTTGAAAGAGAGTTTTGCAGGGTATAATAGTCTGGGCTGGAATTTGTTTTCGTGTAGGACTTGAAGAACTCTGCTCCATGCTCTCCTTCATTGTTTGTGTAGAGAAGTCGGCTGTAATTCTGATGGGTTTTCCTTTGAATGTGAGCTCCTTCTTCTCTCTCACGGCTTTCAGTATATTATTTTTGTGTTGGATTTCTGGGATCTTAGCTATTATATGTCTCAGTGTGTTTCTATTTGGGTTGAGGTTATTTGGTGTTCTGTATGCTTCGGTGACCTGAATGTTGGATTGTTTCCTCATATTTGGGAGGTTTGCTGCAATTATTTCTCCCCAAATTCTTTTTATGTCATTTGTATTGACTCCTTCATTCTCGTTGATACCAATTATTCTCACATTGCTCATCCTGGCATTATCCTGCAGGTGATGGATTATTTTTTCCTACATTCTCGTTGTTTTTAAGAGATCCTTTCTCACCTTTTCACTAGCTGCTCCGGCATCTTCAAGATCTGAAACTCTGTCTTCGCTTTCACTCAGACGGTTTTGTAGACTCGTCATTGATATTTTTAGTTCTTCTATATCTCTTTGACTGTGTTTCATGTGTTCTATTTCTTTTCTGTATTGCTCATTCAAGGAATCCATCATATTTCTGATCTCCTCAATTTTTTTATCCATGTCTTCTTTAGAGGTAGTTATTAATTCTTTTTCTGCAGTGTTTCTTTGAAGTTGTATTTCCTCTGTATATTTCTGGACTTGTTTCTGTATTTCAGATCCTACGACTTCAAAAAGTTCTTTTTTGATTTCAGAACTTATTTGTGCTTTGAGTTCCTCATGATCTTTCTGCTGTTGTTTCTTTGCTTCAGATGCTGTTAATTCATATGTATCAGCTGCAACAGTGCTCTCTGCACTTGTTCTGGGTGAGCATAGTTTTTCCACGCAATGTTTCTGGAATTCATTCTTTATTTCAGATACTATGTATTCAAATATTTCTTTTTTAATTTGGGGAATTACTTCTCATTTTATTTCCTCTATTGCTTTCTGCTGTTGTTCCTTTGCTGCTGTATCTGTTAGTTCATTCATTGCAGCTGAGCTAGTGTCCTCTGCCCTTCCTGATGGACTCGAGGTCTGGGATTGCATTTTTCCCCTTCTTTTTGTCATTTTGTATAGCACTGACCTTTGACCTATGGTGTAGAGCTTTGGTGCAGCTATAACCTTAGCTTGTTATGAGATTGGGGTGCCAGTGTATTAAGTTTGAGATTTTCCAGGTATGCCTATCCTGGGTCTAGCTGTTGTGTTCAGTGCCTTTTTTGCTGCAGCTCCTTTGGTTCTCCTCTGTTGGTTCCCGGGGTCAGCCCTCGTGTGTCAGGCAGGTTGTTCTACAGGTGGGCGGGCCTGGGCTTTGGTGGGTCTTCTGGGCTCACAAAAGGATAGTGGATGATCTTATTCACTGAGTAGCCTGTACTGGGTCAGCCAGCCTGTGCTGGGTCTGGGTATACAGGCCGTAACCCAAGAAGGCTGGTAAAGGTCCTTCTGGTGCAGTGGGCCTGGAGCCCTCACTCATAGGCCAGGCTGTGCTGGATTTCGGTCTGTAGTGTGGGACCGAGGATTGCTGAGATATGTCCCTCTGGCGTCGCAGGCTTGGAGTTCTCACTCCAGGCTGACCTGCACTGGGTCTGGGGCTGTGGGGTGGGACCAGTAATCACCTGGAAATGTTTCTCTGGCACAGTGTGCCTGGAGCTCTCACAGGACCACAGGGGGTGGGGGGCAGGTAATCCCTGGGAAATGTCTCTTGGGCACAGCGGGCCTGGAGTTCTACACTCCCTGAACTTTGATGCCTAGAGAATCGGGGAAATTCCCACTCGATCAGCGGGCTTTAGGTCAGGGGATCTGGGGAGGTATTGGTGAGTGGGTCCTAAGGTTTCAGGCCAGTCACTGGCTTGGAGGGGTTGGGGGCAGGGATCCGCGTAGCACGCGTGGGAAGAAGCCAAAGGCTGTCCCTCAGACTGACCACACTCTCACTGATCTGGGAAGCCTGGTGTGTCGTGCAAATTCGCTCTCTCTGGGAGAGCTTGGCACGGGATCCAGGAGGCCGCTGGAGTCAGCCACTGTCTCAGGCCAGTCTCTGGCTGGGCGGGGTGGGCGGGATCGAGTAGCCTGCTGGCGTTGGTCTTGCTGTCTCGGGAGGTCTCTGGGGCTGGGCGGGCGCGGGTGGGGTGGAGGAGGATGGTGGAGTCAGCTGCGCTGTCTCCCACGGTAGATTTTAAAGGGCGAGCAAAGATATTTTGCAAAATGCTATCCCTACTCGCTTACCTGGTTTCCCTAAAGTGAAGTACGTTAAAGATGGATATTTAATTTCCTAGTTTTTTTTTCTCTTGACTCTTTACCAGAATCTCCAGAGCTGTCCCATATTTCCTTCAAAATACTTTTGTGATTTTTGTCTTTTCTTTTCTTCTCAGTCAAGGTTTAGATTCCTTCTACTCACAGAATGGCCTGTTCTAGCCCCTCCCCCAGGCTTCCTTCCTCTGTGGTGTCTGTTGTGGTTTTGTGTGTGGATGTTCCCCCAAAGCCTCGTGCAGTTTTCAGTGGAGATACCTAAATCTAAAATTTGTGATTGATTTATGAGTCCATGCTGAGATTAAGGGTAGGTGACTGCTGGGTCAGTAATCCAAGTAGACTGGATACAATATAAAGGACAGAAAGAGGATTGGGGAGATAGCTCAATGGAGTAAGTGCTTGCCTAGCAAGGGCAAGATCCTGAGATCCATCCCTGGTACCACTAAAAGTAAATTTATATATATATATATATATATATATATATATATATATATATATATATATATATGTAAATAAATAAATGGACAGAAAGAGGCTTGTTGTTTTGCTGTCTTTTGCTACTATAAACTGCCCTTGGAGGTAGCTGATGATAGACTAAACTTTCTACAAGCTGTGAACTACATAAACCTTTCTCCCTTTAATTTACATGTTGGATATTTTGTCTCAGCAATGAGAGAAAAATAGCTAAGCCACCTCTCTACAATTGGAGTGTCTAATGTCCAAAAGGAATTTGAACATTTACAGCCAATTTTTCTCTTCAACTTTTAAGTGGTTTCCAAATCTCACTAGAAATTAAAGTTCCTAAGATCTTTGATGAACTTAGATGTCCATCACTCTTACTTTTCTCTTGTTCTGCAATACAGGGTGTCCCTTTGATAGGATCCCTGAATGTTCATTAATTTTGTTCCCCACATTCTCTCTTCTCAGGCCTTCTGCCCCAATTTGCCACCATTTGTAATAACTAAAAATATCCCCTGCAATTTTCACTGTCCTCTGGGAGAAAAATTTCTCCTGGTTGCATACTACTGCTATTAGTTAATGCCCACATTCTATGATCTTTTCCAAAGAGCTTTTCATATCCAGTTCCCAAGCCTTTGTTTACATTGCTCCTCCTGCCCGGAGCACGCTCTCCGTTTTCCCTTCCTGTGCAGACCTCCCGGCGGTGAGCCAGGGCACACACAGGGGTGAATCCACATGGTAAGCTTGGTCAACACAGTGAGTAGAACAGTTAAGATCAAGTCTCCTTGGGGCCGTGGAGATAGCTCCGTGGCACAGCGCCTGCCTGGCAGGAGTGACGTCATGAGTTTGATTCCCTGTACAAAGAAACAAACAACCACCCAACAAGAAAATCCGTCTCATCTGCTTCATCCTTTTGACAATGCAATCAGACCTCATGGGCGTTATTTTCTGTTACCAGATCTATGAAGTTTGCAGAGTGACAGGCCTGGGCCTGCCTTCCTGAGTCCAGCAGCAGATCATTCTACCCTTTGTTGTGTTGATGTGCTTGTAGGACAACTGAGTGCTTGCCAAATCCACCGCATCTTCTCTCTCCACATTCACTGCGACTGTTCTTCGGCCCTCCTCATCCCTACTCAGAAGTCAAGTTCCTTTGGCCAGGACTTAGTTTAACTAATGTTTAATGGTCCATAATTTCCTCCATGGAGAGGAAACTGAATAAATACTTTTCAAATTGTAAGAACAAAAACGTGGAATAAAGCACCATCATGCTAGAATGAATCAGAGCCTGCGCTGTGTGCAGTGCACACCTCACGTCCTCCCCTCAGTCATCTGCCACCCTGGTGGGTGTATTGACTGCAGGTGGAGATGGTCCTAGACAGGCTATCGTGGGATGATGTTTTTGCCACAGGATCTGCACACTGTAGGCTCATAATGTTAGTCCTATAAACTCCATATAAGCAGATTGTATTCTTAAGTGAGAGAAGGAAGTGCTGTTTAGGTTCTGCACATGATTGTTAAGGGCTTTGAATTCAGAAGTTTCACCAAAAGACTCTAAAATGTATTTCTCAGCAAATATGAATAAAATTATTCAATGCAAAGTTTTCAGCACTGGCAACCTCTTCCCAAGTGTTAGGAAGGGAAGCTCCAGGCCTTCAAGGGCTCTTTGCATCTATAATTTCAGCCAATCTTTCTTTCTTTCTTTTCTTTCTTTCTTTCTTTCTTTCTTTCTTTCTTTCTTTCTTTCTTTCTTTCTCTCTCTCTCTCTCTCTTTCTTTCCTTCCTTCCTTCCTTCCTCCCTCCCTCCTTCCCTCCTTCTCTCCCTCCTTCCCTCTTTCCCTCCCTCCCTCCTTTCTCCCTCCATTCCTTCCTTCCTGAACTCAGGCTCTTGTGCTTGCCAGGGAAGTGCTTATTCCACTGAACCATCTCCCTAGTCCCTATTGCTGGTTTCTTATTAAGAATTTTGCAAGCACAAAATAAGGACCCAGGTAGCCTACTAAAAAGTTTAGAAAATTCTAAAGGGAACCAATTAAGGACTTTATACAAAGAAAAACTCAAAAGACTAAAGGAAAGAGAATAGAGATTGTAGTGTCCCATGAGGGACAGAGCTCTCAAAAGTGAATTTCTATTCATTTCTTAGAACTTGTTTTCACATTTTTCGATTCAGTATGACACTAAGAGGATTTAAAACATTTTTTTAAAAAGGGACCTATCAGAGCAAAATGTTTAATATGCATGAAGCCCCAATTTCAGTTCTTGGTGCTATAAAAAATTAAAATAAATTAAAAACAAAAATATCCTTTAGAATATTTGCCCTTGGACAATGATGGCATGTAAATGACCCCAGGGCTGATGATTCAGGCTTTCTTGGCTTCTCAGGCCGCTGGCATGGCGAGCGATTCTTAAGAGTCCTCTATTCACTACTCTGAAACAAATTTGATGTGCTGAGTAAATACTTTTTGAACAATCTGAGAATTTTTACCATGAAACAGTGGGATAGAATAAAATGATGACAGAACTATAGCAGATTTTAGGTATTTTCCTGCTTTTGGTTTTGATAAAATTCTCTTGGCCAGGGAGATGGCTCAGTGGAATAAGCACTTCCCTGGCAAGCGCAAGGACCTGAGTTCAATCCCTGGTTCTGAAAAAAAATAATAATAATAAAAAAATAAAAATTCTTACCCCCTGATATTTCACCCAGTAGCATCAATGGAGTGCAGCTTTCACTTACTTTTTTATGAACATATTTTTATTAAATTGTGTGAGTAATGCCAACGAGGGAGTTACAACCATTGTGCTTTTTAAAATTATTTCACAAAAAGGAGATACAAATGAAAGACTATTTTGTATCTGTATATTCAAAGTAATTAGGATAGATACACAGCTACCTCTTAATTCAATGAATAGAAAGATTTGTTCTAAAGTGTTTGTGGAGAGGATATCATGTCTGCATCTTGTACAATGAATAACCACTAAGACAATAATATGCAATGTATTAATTATTGAAACTGTCCCACTGATCAGTTTTGAGACTGTCTTGTTGCTATTTCTCAATAAAATTATTAAAGAATTAAAATTATTTCACAAATGAAACCCTAACATATTGGAACTACTGGATGTACATATGTTTTTAATGGTCAGAATTTACTGCTTCAGCACCTAGAAATTTGATGCTGATAAACTATATCTGTTTTCTTTGTTTTATTCAATAACAGAGGAAATTGATTTTAGGAGATAAAAAGCAATATAAATAGTCCGATAACTGTTATTATGTAATCTTTTATTTCTGAAGTAATGTTTGTTGCTGTCAAGATCATGAAATTATAACCTATGGCCAAGTACAGCTGATGAAACTTCAATCTAGGTAAGAGCTCGGGTGAATAGACCAATAAAATATAATTCCTCAGCCTAACATAAACTATTAAAGATGTTAAAATGTGAAATAGTTCACTTCAAATTCTAGCTGGTTAAAGTCAGTCTCTTCTGTTTAAAGGCGTGTGTGCTCCTCTCTGCCACGCTGGCAACGCTAAGCCATCTGCTAGCCAAAGGCGTCTCTGCAGCTCATTCCTTGGATACCTGTCTCAGTTACTTCCATTGTCCTCTTTGCATTAGCTTGGCTTTAGCTGCTGTTAGGCCCATTCAGTCATTTCAGTTCAGAATTTTGTCGCTGTAAAATGTAAAGCATAATAAGACGTATGTTTCGCTTTATAGTTTGGCTTCTTATAAAAGCAAAAATCAACATCATATTATCTGGGAAAACAGTCACTCATACCGCACTCTTTTTAATGTAAGTCCTTATACCTGCACAGAGGACAGTCTGGAAATAACGCATTTCTGGTAGTCTCAAATCCATTGAAATGGTAACAGAAATTGGATATCTATGAGTTTCCTCCTAAGAATGGTAACAACACAAAAATATTTGGCTACAAGACTATTATTAATAGGTAGCAATTTCAAATAAGCTAAATACCTATCAAAGGGAGACTAGAATATTTAGTTGCAGACATAATATTGCGGATATTTGTGATGCAGAATCTTCTCTTTTGTTTGGATGTCCAAACTATTGAGGGAAAAATGAAAGACAATTTTTTCATGTTATGAAATACTATGCTTTATTATTTCTTTGGGACTCACAAAGGAGTTGTTAAATAGCATGGTCATACTTTTTAGCTCAAGATCCTTTTAAAGATATAAAACAGTTGCTCTGAAAGGTTGGATAGAAGGGGTCCTGGAGGGGAGTGTTGCTGGAGGTGGGGGTGGAATATCTACTCCTCCCTGTCTCATGCTGATGGAAGGGCCTGGAGGAGACTGGTGAAGTCGTGAGTCTCGTGGAATCTGAGGGATCATGCAGAGGGCATGTCTGTTCCTTGCTGTGAAGATCAAAAGTGCAAGACAGGGAGATATGGAAATAACACGGCTCTGGTTTGGTCAAGGGAAAGCAGGGTTTTTCCGTGTATTTCAGGAATTCTATCCAACAGGCGGTAGTTTTGGTCAGAAGCTTGAACCCTTCAAGTTTTATTTCTAGAGAAAGAATGCTATTTGGAATGAATGTGCTTAAAGCCCCTGGACTGTGACCGTCTCCAGCCATAGGAATTCTGCCTATTTGCTGACTTGTTTGGAAAAGATGTACTGCCCGCTGATAAGGCTCTTGCAATAATAGCCTTGGGCATAGCCCATGTCTGAACACGCCTTCAGCACCAACATCTGTAACTAACGGGGCTGATAACATTTATTCAGAATTATCTAAAAGTTATGTCATTTCACTCCATTGTTCTCATTTCTTCCTCTAAAAATTCAGGTCTCTTCCCCTTGTCAGAATTCTTACTTGGCTCGTAAGTAAGCGTGGGTCTCCTTATAGGCAAATCTATTCTTCACCTAAATAACTGTGTTTGCCTTTATCCTAAGCTTCTTTCCTAATTGTTTTTGGTTTAGAGAGAGGAACTAGGGTAGGAGAAGGATGTGGTGATAAATGCCTACATTTTCCTTGGTTTTTGATAATGATGTCCCACGAACCACTACAGTCTAGAAAAAGACTGAGGGGGAGGTAGGCTGCAGGAGACCAAGGAGGGACCCAGATCCAGCAGAAGGGACAGATCCTGGAAGTGACACAGTTTGGGTGCACAGAACAGAAGACAGCCCTAGGCTCCCCCAATTCAGAAACCATTCGGGAAAATAGCTGCTTGTGAGCATTCTGTAACATCAGACCAAAGAAAGCCTTTTTCCTCCTTTGTCTCTCTTTTGTGGCTTTCTTTCTCTATATAAACAACATATATATAAAATTAGCCATCCATGTTGTGAAAATCTGTAACATATGCGTCGTTGTATGTTACCCTGTTTATATCATTTGTTCTCTTTGTTTTTGCTTCTATTTCTCACTCTTCAAGTTAAAATACAAATAAATAAATTAAAAAAAAAAAATAAACAGCACTCCGTGAGTTCTCTTTACAGTCTGCATGGGCCTCTGGTGAGAAAGTGGAGATCAGAGTTTTCACTATTACATGAATTCGGACATATTAACTACTGCAGCAATACTTGTGGTCAGAGCTGATGTCCAGCTGAGGTACTGGCGTGGTTGGTTGCCCTGGTTACCTAACCATTGAAATACTTTAATATTAGTTGATAAATTATCCTGAACCCAACCCTCTGAATGTCTCCCAGTGCCCTGGATTCCCCTTGCCCCAACCTCTGTCCAAGGCGGAAAGTGTTCCCAGATGTGGGGCTGACTGTACAGTGAGCCTATTCACAGTGCCTCTGATTTCACAGCCAGGCTTGCCTGGGCTGATTTTACGTGGCCACGGGAGGCACAGCAGCCTACACAGCTGTTTAGCTTGAGCATCACTCAAGCTGCCTGGACTACGCTGGATTTTACATCACCCCAAGGAATAGATAAGAAAGAGGTGGTGTTGTTATTCATGGAGTATTACTCAGCTATAAAGAAAAACTCAAAGCGTTTATAGGTAAACGGATGTGGCTAGAGGCTGTACGCATAAGTGAAATAAATCAGACCCACATGTGTAAATATCATATTGTCTCCCTAGTGTAAAAATCTGAAAGAATAAATAAACCTGAAAGGTATAATAGATATAACAGAACAGAAAGAAATTAAATTTAAGGATTAAACAATGAAGATGAGAGAAAGGAAAAAAAGATAGGAAATGGGGAAAAACATTGAAGTGTATGTACAGAATGGCTAAGACGATTGTACTAATAATTTCTATCAGTTTTTAGTGATTAATATGTAGAATTTTCACCTTGACTAACTATATGCTGATATCTGTGATCTAAGAAATGACATGGAGGAAAGCAATGTGCAATACAAAAACCATGCTTGAATACCTCCCAGGGTATTCTAAATGTGTACCATTTCTAATGTCTTAACAATTATTATACTCTCATTAAATAAAATTTTTAGAAAGGAATAAAAGAAAAAGACAAGAAAAAAATTAAGCTTTCTTAAAAACAAGGGGCAGTTTTCAATTATTTGTCCAATCTGCATAACTGTATCTGTTAATCTGAGCAACAGATCTGACAGTAAAAATAGGTAATAGAACAACCATTGTTAACTATTTCTTTTCTTTCTTTTAGTATTACCATTTATTGGTGAGGAACACTTAAGTTGTATTTAACAATCCATGGGGGAAAATGTTCGAGCATAAACAACGAGCGGGAGCGGCACTTAACGTGCAAAGCGCCCCCGCCTTTCGTCTGACCACAGCGGGCCTCTGGGCTCACGTCTGTGCGCAGTCGCACGGGGAAAGCAGCACAGCTGCCCACAGAGCAGTCATTCGTCTCAGCCCTACGTGGAGATGTCATCAACGGCATGGAGCACTCAAGGAAGGTTAACCTGTGGGCTTGGACACACCACACAGAGATGCTGTCCTGTACGTAGTGTAGAAAGCACTACATCCTCAGGAGCCGTATATATAGACAATTTTTTAATAATCTTTAAAACAAGGATTAAAGTTCATTTACTTCCTGTTGCATTAGCAAAAATAAAAATAAAATAGAAAAGGACCAAATAATCAGCTAAAGTTTAAAATTCCTAAATTGTCCAATTTATGCAATTTGGCAGTGGGACACTGCCAAAGTTTCTGAGAAGTTCAGGACTTTTGCTAGACCAGAGGGCACATGATTTGCATCAACAAAATATCCTGGGTTCGTCCAATAAAATGAAAATGTATAACCACATACATATGGGAATGATCTTTGCTGGTTCGATTACTGATAAAGTCAATCTCAGACAAATTTCTAAACTGTGCTATATAACTAGATACAACTGAGAAATCCTCAAATGAAATTTTTATATAGTGTCGTATCAATCAAAAGAAACTAATGAAACTCAGAATCTGCATCACTGGTGGAAGAGAAAGCAGTGGCTATGGAGTGGGCACTACATGACGTGGGGCAGAGTATGCTGCAAAGATTAGGTTACACTGTTTTGAAAATCTGTATATATTTATTATTGTATGTTACTGTGATTCTATCTGTGTTTCTACTATTTGCTTTTACTCTTCAAAATGAAGCAAGAGGGCTGGCCACCAAATAGCTCAGTGGATAAAGTGCTTGCAAGCAGGCACAGGGGCAGAGGTTTGACTCTGGGCCTGCCATGCTGGGCCTGCCCCCTTGGCTCACTTAGACAGCAATTCAGACTGGGTGTGGTGGCTAGTGCCTGTAAGCCCGGCACTTGGAAGGCTGTAAACAGGAGAATCACTACGAGTCTGATCTAGAAGTGAGACTCCGAAGACTCTGTAGATCCTTCCCTAAAATACAGAAAGAAAAAAAAAAAAAAGAAACAAGATAAAATAAGGTTAATAAAAAGTTCATGTCCACATATCATTTCAATTTCTTATAATCTACTTGTTTGTGCACAATGACACAATCATTTTGTTTGCAGTATATTCAACACTTTTGCCATATTCTTCCTTACTTAAATTAGTTAGTTACAACCATAAGAATAACAAGAATATCTGAAATACTTTCAATATCACTGTGAATGTTGAAAAATAAAATTTCAGTGTTCAGAAATATATGAAAAATTCTACTCGAATATATTAATTCATCGACTCTGTATGGTAATGGTGTTTTGAAACTGTCTGATTGACATTTGTATTTCAATAAAATAAAAATAAATGGAAAAAAAAAAAAAAAAGAAAAATTCTACTCGAATATCCTCCATTTTAAGGAAGGAAGCCAAAGGCTCAGAATGCAAAATTAAGGAAATGAAACTAGTCACCTGTATGAGGCAAATTAAACACTTTGTTGAAGAGTCTGTTTAGCTTCTTTCATGAATAAAGACTGAAAGTTACAGAGAATAGTGTCATACAAACATAAAAAAAAATCCACCAAAAATACATTGAGGAGTTTGTGTTTATTAGATTTCCAAAACATGTCCATGGTACATTTGTTTGCATAATAATGTACAGACAGATTAGATTTGTCAAATGTTTTGAGATTTCATCTTCACTATTCATTTTCTTCCTTCGCGCATCCATTCCAAGGCACCAACATTTTATTTTAATTGATTAGCTCATTATTTATTTATTTGGTACAGGCCTTGCCATGCAGTTTGGGCTCGTCGTGATCCCCCTGTCTCAGCCTCCCCAGCGCTGAGTTTACAGACATGTGTGATCATGCCCAGTTTTGGTGTCTGGAACAGCATGGAATGAGCACAGCATACGGTACTGGGGATTGAACTTGAGTCCTTATGCTTGCCAGGCAGGTGCTTAGACCACTTAACTATCTCCCCAGGCACAAGTATTTTATTTTGCATTTTGGATGTTTTACATATGTTTGATGGTGTTACATTTTGGCATGTTACTCATCACTGTTATGTGTAAAATATAAGAGGGGAGATTGGTACACAAGCTTGCTGTGTTATGTTGTCTTGAGCAGAAATCACCTGGCTCTGCATTGGAAACTGCTTACGTTTATGATGTACGGATACATATGTAAGTATTTCCATTGGCTGAATTTGTACAATGGGGTCCCAAGGCCCACTCCAGCTGCTATGTATAGCGACTATGGAGCACAGGAAAGAAAAATGTGTGCAACTTGAATACAACTTCTTCCTGGCCTTCGCTGTGTCTCTTTGGAAGCCTCCTGCCAAGGAAGGAACAAACACGGCACATTGTTAAGCTCAGGAGGTGGGACTTCTTAGGAGCAGGAAGTACTGCAGGAGGGTGTGGGGTGGGAAGATCTTCCTGCCCATAAGGAAGGAAAATCTTTCACACCGGAAGGTCATAGGAAAGCAAATGCAAGTGATATATTGTGGTCATCAGTGCAGAAGTGGTCTTCCCACTACACTTCCCACCGCTTCTGTCACAGAGGGGCTCTTTTTCATTGTCTGCACCCTACCACTGCTATCAGTGGTCCTTAATCTGAACCTGTCTCCACGCATCTTCCTCTGAACAGTGATCAGCAGCTTCTCTCTCTCTCTCTCTCTCTCTCTCTCTCTATATATATATATATAGTATATATAATGTATATATATAGTATATATAAGTATATATATAGTATATATATGTATATATATAGTATACATAAGTATATATATAGTATATATAATGTATATATAGTATATATTATATATATATATAATATATATATATATTTCTTTAAACTTTCCCCTCAATTTCTTCCCTCAACTAAAATTTGCTCCCCTGCCTGACACTGTTCCTACAGCCACATATCCCCATATGCCTCACTGCTCCTTCCAGACCATTTGTCTTCCTGCCCTTTTCAGAAGGCCTAGTGGCTTTGAATTTTGTGACTATAGGTTGTGTTACCCTCATTGCATTATTCAGATTTCCCCAGGGAAACAATCAAGACAGTGTGTGTAGCACACACATATTCTTAACAAAATAGGGAAGAACTAGTGATGACAATTGCAATCCTCTTTTCATAATTGGTTCCCTGGCTCCAGCTGGTATTTATAATTGCTGTACCTTCTTCCTTTACCCATGCTTTCCTCCTTTTTTCTTCAGCTAGCACCTCAGCAAGCTGTGGCTTTTTTCCTGGCCTGGTCACACCAGTTTTATTTTTGCAAAGTCATTACTAATCCTGCCTGGGTCGGGTTACTGTCGTCTTCCACCCACCTTGACCACAAGATGTGGTGATAATAAGGAACACCTTAACGGATTTCTTGTATGTCAGACACATTCTTCCTGACCTCCACTGTACAGTAGCAACCCAGCTTCTTTTTGTTAATTAGAAACAATCACCCCAACTAATTCCCTTCGTGGTCTGTTGGTTCAGAGGTCTGAAGCACCCAAAGCCTCCAGTTTAGTTACTTTTTCATTGATGAAACAATATACCTGACAATTCCACCAGAAAAGCTTTATGTCGGTACACAGTCTGTAGAGTTTCAGCCCATAGTCAATGGATGCAAGGCCAGGTGCCATAGTCCAGGGGCCTGATAGAGGACAGACAGTCCTTGGCAGACAAGGCAGGAGGCGGCAGCAGTGGCAAACATCCATTGTTCTTTTATCTCCCATAAGCCACAAGGTGATTGGACAGTAACACCCACACCTGGAGTGGGCCTTCTCATTAGAAAGATGTTAAAACTATCTGTGGAGTGGTCTGGCTCCATACACTCCTAATCCGGGTATCGCACACCCTGAGTACAATCACCTTTCAGAAGCCCCATCTATGAGTACGGGAGGCTTTGGGATACATCTCCACATAAGTCATAACAGGGCAATAGAATCACTGCCATGTCTCAGTGGAACAGTCCTTATGTCTGTGACTTGTTGGAGGCCAGAAGGACAAAAGATTATGGGAGGAGGTTGCAAATATTTACAAGTGGGTCGCTGGTACAAGCACAAGTTCTTTTCAACAGTCATGTCCTTGTCAGTAGGTCATTCCAAGATTCCTTATCAGGAAAGAATTGAAAACCTAAAGGCCGAGAAGTTCTACCATTACTGTTGGCAAACTTGAGACCCAGGGAAACTGGTAGTGTGGTTCCTGTCCCAGTCTAGAAGCCTGAGAACTAGTATACCTGATGGGGTAAAGCACAGTCCAAGGGCAGGAAAACGTCCACGTCACTGGCCAAGCAGGAACCCTCTTGCCTTTGCCTTTTTGTTCTACTTAGGCCCTCAGTGGAGGAGGCCCACCAACACTGGAGGAGGCGACACACTTTGGTTGGTCCACTAATTCAAATGCTCATGTCTTCTGAAAACACCCTGCGGGACATACCCAGAGATGCTTGCTGGATACCTCTGCATCCTGTGGCCCAGTCAAGTTGACACATAACAGTAATTATCATACTCAGTGTCTTTTGGCTTACTTCCTCATGCCCCTTGGTGACTTGAGCCTTCAGTGCCTCTCCTCACTTCTGTGTTACTCAAGGTAAGATCAATGTCTGGTAAGCTGATGACTAAGATCCCCAGCCATAGACCTTGCCTCTCTAAGTAAAATTCAAAACATTGTAAATTCCATGGCTGTATGGAAATCAGCATCTGAACTATGTTAATTTCCTATCATCTTGTTTTGAAGTGCTGTGTTATTTTTATTGTTTTTGGTTTTGTTTTGTCTCTATAAAATAAAAAGATAAAACAAATAATAAAAGCCTGATTTTTTTCCTTTCCTTTTTTTTTTTTAAAGAAAGTTTCTCTGTGCTTCAGGATGGCTCTGACCTCACTTTTTTTGTTGTTTTTGTGGTACAGGGATGAAATTCAGTTCTTTGAGCTTGCCAGGTAGGCGTATTCCATTGAACTATATCCCTGGCCCCTCTGAATTCAACTTTGTAGCCTGGGCTGGCCTTGAACTCATGAGATCCTCCTGCCTCGGCTTCCTGAATGCTGGTATTACAGGTATGTACCACCATGCCTGGCAAAAATCTGATTTTTATTTTTATTTTTTGTATTTTTAAGGAAGGGTCTATAGGGTGTTAGGGTCTCACTACTAGATCAGACTTATACTGATCCACCTGTTTACAGCCTCCTAAGAACTAGGATTACAGGCACACACCACCACACCTAGTCTCAACTGCTATCACAGCGTGCCCTGGGGGTTGGGGCCAGCAAGGCAGGCTGAGGATCAAACCCCTGGCCCCTGTGCCTGCTTGCAGGCACTTTAATCTGCTGAGCTGTTTGGCCAGCCCTAAAAATCTGATTTTTAAATTGAAAGAAATTACACAAATTATGGGTTAAGCAACAAAAATCTTCTGAATATATATGTCCATTGGTCAAAAATAGATCAATTATTTTACATTTGAGTAATTCTTGACCAGTAATTCTTGTTTCAGTCAGGATACTTTAAGCCCTAGTAACAAACTACTTCAGAGTATCTCATTCAAAACAAGCAGAGATTATATATTTGGTCAGGGCAGAGAGGGCTCTTTGTCAAAGACACCCAGGACTCCAGGTTCCTGGGCTCTTCTTTCTTCTCAGGGCATTGGGTGGAGTCCTACATCACCACAGCTAGGTAGGCAGCTGGGAGAACTGCACAGGACTGCTCCTGTATCCGTCCCAGTTTGCTTATATTTCATGGGTGAGGACTAGTTATGACCTCAGCCTGGGAAACCTAGGCAAGCACATGCTGGAGCCCTGGGGCTGCCTGATAGTGATGGCCCAAAGCACCTCTGGGGTTCTGTGGATTGCACTCCCGATAGACTCCCCCTGCTGGAATAAGAAAAAAAAAAAAAAAAGCGACTTGATTGGTAAGGCAAAGAAGAGGAGGAGTAGGTGAAGGTCAGAGCCTCAGGGTTAGCTAAGGTCAGGACTGCAATATCAGGAAGTAGGTGGGAAGGAAAGTGTCCTAGAGAGATAGGAGCAGAGGCTTTAAGAGTGACCAGCAAGCTTTTGTACAGTTCCAGGAGCAGTTGCTGGGCTCTGTGGAGCAGCTGGCCTGGAAACAAGCTGTGAGGCACAGGGTAGGGGTGCTGAAGGTCAGGAGAAAGATGTGGGATGTGTGAGTGCGGCCCCAAGCGGCCCCAAGGGAGCCCTGACATTTTTCTGAGCAGAACAAAAGGCTGGGAACCAGGTTTGCAAGCTGAAGGGAAGTGGGTGGAACAGTCTGCATTCACTGAGTCTATTTATTTCTTTATTTGATACAGGGAGGGTATCACTATGTAGTTCAGACTCATAGTGATCCCCCTACCTCAGCCTCTGTTAGTGCCACGATTACAGGAGTGCACTGCCATACCCTGGAGTTCTGGGGTGGCACAGCAAGTCAGGCAGTACTGGGGATCAAACCCAGGTCCCTGCACATGACAGGCAGGTATTTAGACTGCTGAATTGTCTCCCCAGCCCTCCTGAGGCATGTTTTTAACCATCTATTAGCCACATAGAGATTGTGTAAGAACATCAATGAGAAAATATTTGCCAACTGCTTTAAACTTTAAGGTACTTAATGCAAAATGTGATTTTTATATAATGTTAGGAGCTATGAGGTTATGATCTGGGGCAAATACAGAGAAGATTTTAACAGACATTACAATGAAATCTTGAAGGAAGAGTTCACATTTATGTTACAATCTTTGGAAGGAAAATCTTTCTCTGGTATTGTTGCTTGTATTTCGAGGAGAGTTGTTTTACTTTGGCATTTCATTCATTTGCTAACTCTCTTGTCTTCAGATTCATTTTTGAGAAATCAGCTCTTTTCCATCCTAAAAAGTTCTGGGGTTCATTTTTGATACTTGCGATGGTTAAAGCTTATAATGACTGTCATGCCTCTATAGGCCCATAGCTGTTCTAGCCATAGGGATTTCCCTTGTGCAGTCAGTGCCACTGAATTTACTACTGCACCTTCTTACAGTTGGTTGCTGGCTTTATTTTGTGGCTGATTTTAATTCATGAAAGAGTTATATAATGTACTAAGTAAAAAGTGGTCATTCCTTTCTGTGGGCGTGCTAAACTACTATAACACGTCTGAATATAATTTATATTTTTATGAAAACACAATCTCTTCACAATCTTGGTTATGTTTTAATTCAAGGTTTTGAAAAAAAAGGAAGGACCTAAACAGAAACAAATGAGAGAAAGTTGGTTCAGTTATGACAGGCCATGAGATTTTTTTTAATGATGGGCAAAGTGAGTTCAGTTTTGAAATTTAGAAAATCTCAGAACAGACTAAGAAGGGCCTTAGTCATAATTCTCTACCAGGTTCTCATTTATGCCACACTTGGCATGACTAACAATGTGTGCTAGCTTATTGATTTATGTATGGGTTATTTTCCCTGTGAAAAAGGACATCAATTTGAAAAATGTCAGGCATGAATTAGAGAAGCATATTGCATCTGGGAACACTGTAAGCCTCTGTCCAAAATGGGAATCAGCCCCATTTGTTTCTTTATTTTTAGCTTAGGCTTTCAGACCTATTCATCTACATAGATCTGCACTTTATCTGCACTTTTTAGTTACCCTATATTAAAAATCTCTTTTCCAAAAAAGAAAAAAAATTTAAAAGGAGGTGGAGTGGTACAGAACACAAATTCATTAATCATGATTCTCATTTATTTTTTGGAAGGGACAAAGACCATTTACATTATCTAGATAATTCAAATGCATTATCACACGTATCACCAAAAAGCACATAAAAGCAGCAGCAGAATAGAGCTAGAAGGGAATTAACATTTTCTTGGTAGTATTGCCTCATCTGGCATTGTTAGGTTTTATTTTATAATAAATTTGCTGAGGCATATGGAGGGGTGGTGGGAGTGAAATGGACCAGTAGAGATTTTCTCTCAGAGCATTAGATGTGGAGTACATTGAGTATACTGCGAATACTGATAATTTAGTTGAGAAGAAATAATGTAGAAGACACTTCCTGGTCCTCGTCTCAGTCCAAGAAACCAATATTTGCAATCCCAAAGTTACGTTATTGGAATCCCATCAAGTTGATTCCAATCTACCACTTTCCATGCAGCCCACGACAAAAATGAGGGCACTAAATTATATTTTTAATCATCGGGGAGTCAAGGGGCTCTAGGTCCAGCCACGCAGATGGCTTCCCAGAACCAAGAGAGCGACCCAGGGCCTCACCCAGTTTTTATTCAGTGAGGGAGTGGCTTGAGGACTGAGAATTGTGGGAAGTAGGTGACTACTGTGAGCTGAGCTAGGTGTGGGGCCTACATTTACCTCTGCCATATGCAGAGAGGATATGCAGAGA
>PVKA01013333.1:0-33973 GCA_004027165.1 Ctenomys sociabilis | reverse complement strand
TTAGCTCTACCATCCTGTCTCCACCTGGCTCACGTTAAGGAGCAGCAGGCTTACCAGGGAAACATGCATGCCACCTTCAAAGACTATCACCAGCACCTCAGCTAGACCAATACACATTGCTTAAGGCCAATTGAAGGATAAACAGAAGTCCTAGCCAACTCTGTACATAACAATATGAGGAAATAGGATCAGACTCAGTCAAAGTGGAGACAGTCGCTCTTCTTTCAAGGAGAGCTGCTGGGTGTGCCCTCCACAAAATAATATGGTTACTAGAAATAAAGTGAACTGATAGGTTGTTTTTCTCTAGATTTATGTTAGAATTCTAAAATCCATTCCCAAAATGCTACCCTTGAGTCCCTCAGAGCCTGAACAGATTAAGACCTCCTTGTGTGGAATAGCACAGTTGCCTTGAAGCAGGGAGAGGACTTGGTGAGCCCAGTCTAAACACATGGCTGGTAGAAGAGCTCGGTGCACACTGCTACCTTACAAATGGAGGGGCTCTATGGAAGTAAACGGGTGGCTTAAAAGAGCTAAGAGAAACATCATCTCACAGCCAGCGAGTAAATAGTACCTCATTGTCCAGAGGCAAAGAGCTGAATTTTTTTTAAAACAATGTTTACTTATTTAGTTAGTTAGTACAGGGTCTCACTATGCAGCTCAGACTCATAGTGATCCTCCTGTCTCAGCCTCCCCAGTGCTGGGATTATAGGCATGCACCACCATGCTCAGTTTTGCTGGCCTGCATGGGACACCCATGGTTCTGGGGCCAGCACTGCATGGGGTACTGGGGATTGAACCCAGATCCTTGCACTTGACACTCAGGTATAACTTAATTTTGTCACTAAAAGAAACAAACTTGGGCAAGACCTTGAGAAGGTTGTGTCCTGGGCAGCTTTTCATCACTATAACAAAAAACCTGAGAGAAGAAAACAAATTACTGCATCAGTTTAGAAGAACCAGTGTCCCATAACTCTATTATGGTGACTATCTCTAGAATCAGGGTCTTGGCTGTAAGGAAGGCAAATGACTTCAGTAAATGCCACAGAGTAAATATCTTTTTTTCAGGAAATGCTTTTATTTTCTTTCAATTTTGACTACTTCTATTCAATAATAAGCCCCCAGAACGATACAAAAATTTGAACTGTTTGACTCTTGCCACTGGTTTATCATACTCTTGAAAGAATAGATTGAGTGCCTACGAATGTTAAAGATGGCTCCAAAAACCCAGTTCCTCATATTTTGGAAGCTGACTCTTTTGCGGAGAGAAAGCATTAAAAACTTTGAAGAAGCACTGCTGAGTAATATGGGGAGTAGAAGGTCAACTTTTCCATAATGATTACTCCTTCTGTATTCCAGTGAGAAAGTGGGGAGTGAGAGGAAAGGGTCTCCGGGCCACTTGAATATTAAGCAATGGCAGTGCCTCAGGTGATCCTTGACTTCGGTTTTGGATCCACGTTCCTATTCTTTCTTTTCTCTCACGGAGCGGCTACCACTGTTCATCCGCACCATGAATCCCATTTTCTTCAGTTCACGCATTCTCACCCTCCAGGTCTTGGCTGGCTCTGGTCCAACGGCCTCCCCAGGGGTGGCTTTGCCCTTTCACTCTCATTTGTTTCATATCTGATCCTTGCTCATTGCCTGATGATGACGTGACTTGCTCTGGCAGGGGTCCCGTCTGATGGACAGCAGAGGCAGGCTATTGCTGATGCAGTCAAATGACATCTGGCTTACATGGTTTCTACTGGGGGGAATATGCTTTATTTTGTTTTCCTCAGTAAGGAATGAATTTGGGAACTTCCCACTGAATAACACCCCAGCCCTCTTCAAAAATTATTATTATTCTTATTTTCACAGGATCCTACTAAGTCACTGAGTAGCCCAGGCGAGGTCCAAAGTTACCATCCTCCTGCCTCAGGCTTCCAGAGCACTGAGATTAAAGCATTTACTACTACACTCGGCTTGGAGAATATTCTCAAGAGTTTCTTTCCCCTTTCTTGTACCTGATTTCTATTCAGATCAGTTACTACCTGCTTCTTTCACAAAAATAAAGATTTTAATTTATTTTTTGTTGAGAGTCAGCTTTGCCTTAAGGTTTCTGACAATTACTTCTGTGTGCCGAGGCACTCTTGTCTCTAGGGCAACCACAGCTTTTAGGTTTTGTTGTCATAGTGATCTGGTAATCTCTGGGCTAGGGCTGGTTATCTCCAGGCCATGGTTGGAATTGAACCAACACACTAAAATTCAGGTAGTGCAGGCCCTGTGGAATGTCTATGGGCCTAGAGGATATCGTTAATCATAGGACCACACTCATTTTCTTATCATGTAGTAAAATGACTATCCGCATTTCTTATTCTCAATTTAACCAAGAACCCAGTACTAACATCATAATTTGACTGGATTATTCTTAAAAGTGTATATTACAATGGTTGCCCACCTGCTACTCTAGGTGTAGCCATGCGCTGCATTGTGATCAGGAATCTTTCAGGAATATTTTCTTTAGATTTATGGCGATCACTCTTTTGGATGGTATATTTTGCTTCCTAGGTATTTCTAGGTATTATGCTCAGAAAAATAATTTTCTTAGCATGTTTTTCTTCTCTAAAAACAGAAGGAACGCAAAGGCAGGGACACACCTAATTTATCTGGGGAGAGACTGAGAAGCAGAATGGGTGGGCTGGCAGGGCGTGGTCTGAAGGGCTCATGTCGGTGAGGGCTCAGTCGGACTAGGACTGCTAATGAGCCACACAGGACTGTCAACTCATTACCAGGTGATGCTCTCGAAGCAGGTTATCCCTGGGCTTTAGACTAGACTGCGTTTTTCATGGGTCCTGAGAAAACTCACTGAAGAGCAGTCAGGGTAGCATCACTGTGGCTATGGCTGAAGTGGGTAGAGAGGACGCTGGAAAAGTGCTGTTGGCTCTGGGACTTGTGGCTGTGTGTTTTGCACATTTTCTGCTTTTAGTACCAAATATGCCCTTTCTTTCAAGTTTACATGTATCATCAGCACCCAGGCTTCTTAACTTTATAATCTACTAAGTCAATTGCATGGTTCCACAGTTTTCCTAGTTCCTGTTTTCTCTTGTTTGGTGGGTTTATTATGTATTTGCCAAGACAATCTTCAATTGCCTTTTAGTGGCCTCTCAAGTGTGATTAGAAGGAAAGGCACCCTTTCTTTCTGCTCTTTGAAGCCCACATATACTTTCTTTTCATTTTTATGTATTTGGTACAGGGTCTCACTTTGAAGCTTGGACTAGTGATCCTCCTGTTTTTAGCTTCCCCAGCGCTGGGATTACAGGCATATGCCACCATGCCTGGGCTTTATCACCAGTTTAGTGACCTGGAGGCAGGGCCAGTGTGACATGTGTGACTGGGGATCGAACCCTGATCCCTGTGCTTGCCAAAGCAGTACTTAGTCCACTGAGCTATCTCACCAGCCCTCCTACATATACCCTTGTAATTTCTAAAGCATTATTGGTAAAGTGCCTGCATGGAATCTGTGATATACACCTCCTATCAAAGATCTTGAATATTAGGCAAAAAATCATAGTTTTGTTTCAAGATAATGAAAGTAAACAATCAAAATTGGCCAATTTGCTAGCGAATTATAGCATACTCTATTTGCCTTCTATGTTTTAAATATTGTTATACCTTTATAGTAATATCCTACATGAAATTTTATTTTATTATTCTATTTTATTTTTTTATTGAAGAACAAATAGCAATGAGACAGTTTCAAGACAAATTGACAGGACATATTTGATAAATTAATACATTACAAATTGTTTTCATAATGTTTTGGTATCATAGAAGGCGCATACATGACATTATACTTACAGACACTATTATAGCAGATGTCTCTAATCAGTGAATTAAGAGAGTGTAGCGATATACTTATTTTTTATAGCCAAATTATATCTCAGATTCAATAATGAATACTTTCTACCTTGTTATCTCCCTACTGGTTATCCATATTACTAGAAGCCAACATAATATCTTGCCCAACCACTATTACTGCAAGTCTTGCTTCTCATAGAATTATGCAAAATCACTGCATATTTACCCTAACTATACTGTTTATATACACAGATCATGGTTCTTCCTTTGTATCCCCCTTTTTTTGTCTAGACCTGTCAAAAATGAGCACCCCATTGTCATTAAACCAATTTAGGTGCCTGAACTTGGCGACACAATCCAACACAGTCCAGCATTCCACAATAATAGTGAGTTATCTAAAGAAGTTGGTGACTATAGCCATTTACAGCTCAACTTATTATTATGGCCCCACATTATATGCCTCATTTTTATACTTTTCTGCTGGATGGTTAAGATCAAGATACAGCAAGACCTATATACCAAAAAATGTAGCTTTTGTTTCTGATGAGGTCAGTGAAGTCCCCTGTTTATTTTGTAATCCTGTACCTTACTCTGTTGATCCTTTGACTGTGTCATCCATGTGGATGAGTCACAGCCAATGCTTGACCAGTTTACTCTCTGTGAGAGCCTGAGAGAAAGTTTTCTCTCCATGTGAATCTCCCCAGGCACACTGTAGATCATCAATCTCTTTCCTCTGTGCTCCATAATCTCCTTGATCAGAAAATTCGGGGCACAACTGAGTTTCATGATGTTACAGTACAGGTTCACCTATGTCCTGAGTCTTTGCTGACCTTGAAAGTCTAGGGTCAAAATGTTGGCTGGTCTTGTGGCTCTTCTATTTATCCAATTTTGATCTGTGAACTTAGATTGTTAACCATCCAGAAGAAAAGTTAATTAGTACCCTGCAGCATATGCCATTCACTTTGCCTTATCTGACTCAACTGTTATTAGTTGTTGTTGTACAATTTCATTTGTATTTCTTCTTTTCGCTTCTTATACTAGGGAAACTATACAATATTTACACAGGTGTGTCTGGTTTATTTCACTTATGAGTATATGTTCAAGTGGTATCCACTTCAATATAAATGCTTCAAGCTTATCATTCTTTATAGCTGAGTAATACTCCATTATATAGAAATACCACATCTTTTTCAACCATTCCTCATGTGACGGACATCTTGGTTGTTTCCAAGATTTTGCTATCACAAATTGTGCTGCTATAAACATAGGTGTGTATATATATATATATATATATATATATATATATATATATATATATCCCTATGATATGATATTTTCAGTTCCTCTGGGAAAATTCTCAGTAGAGGGATAGCTGACTTGAATGGAATTTCTAGTCCTACTCTTTTGAGGAGTCTCCACACTGATCTCCACAATGGTTGCACCAGTCTACATTCCCACCAGCAGTGGAGAAGTGTTCCCTTTTTCCCACAACCTCTCCAACATTTGTTGTCGGTTGATTTTCTTATGATAGCCATTGTTTCTGTAGTGAGATGGTATCTCAGTGTTGTTTTAATTTGCATTTCATGGATGACTAGCGATGTGAAGCATTTTTTCATATATTTATTTGCTTCTTTAATTTTGTCCTCTGAGAAGTATGTATTCATCTCAGATGCCCATTTCTGAATTGGGTCTTTAAATTTGAGGGCCCTAATATATCTTAGTTCTTTATATATTCTAGAGAGCAGACTTTTGTCTGATTGCTTATTAATTAGAATTTTTTCAAAATTGTGGGTTGTCTTTTCATTTTGTTGACAATTTCTTTTGACATGCAGAAACTCCTCAAAAAAGTTGATCCTAGTTGTTGATTCTTTCAAGTGTTTCCTGTGAGAATACATGTTTGTTCATGAATTCTTTGCCTACTCCTATGTCTTCAAGAGTTTCTCCTACTTTCTCTTGCAGGAGATTGTGTTTCTGTTTTAGTGTTTAGATCTTTAATCCATTTTGACTTTAGCTTAGTGCATGGTGATGGAGCTGGGTCAAGTTTAGTTTTCAGCAACTACATGAAATTTTATATTCTTCATCTTCAATGAATAGTCTGTGTTAGGTTTTTGTCTTGTTTTCCACATGATTTTTTAAAACTCTGTGGCTTTCTTCTATCCCGTCTTAACCACTTTTCTGTCTCAGCGCAAAATTAATGACACGTGCAACTTGAGAGGAGAAGTTCATGTTGGTTCACAGTTTTGGTCCCTGTTGGCTGGTTCAGTGTGGCGGAAGCGCCTGGCTGAGGATGGCGGCTCATTCCAAGGCAGCCAGGCGGCAGAGAATAAAGGGAAAGAAATGCGCTTCTATGTCACACTCCCAGGGCCCCACTTGCAGCTAGGTTCTGTCTCTTAGCTGCATATTCAGAAACTAAACTCACCGATGGATGAATTCCATGATAAATATGGTGGCCTCCTGAGCTAACTGTCTTCCAAACCTATGAAAGTTTTGGGGGACGTTTTAGATCCAGACCACAACATGTGCCATTTCCAACTTTTATATCCTTCTCAAACGAAAGACTGTACAATTATATATTAAACACACAAATGGAATTTATTTTGTTCCTGCCTAAGGACTGAGTGTTTGGAATGAAAGGTTGGAAGACGTGCTTTTACAAGAGTTTTTATAAACATATTACGGAGGGGATAAGACGGCAGAGTAGAGAGCAGCAGTCTCCCTGAGACCTGGAGCGCACATGCCTGGCATTTGGCAGAGAAGGAAAAAAGTAAATCTCCAAGAATTAGGGAGCTCACAGGAGCACTGGGAACTGAAGAGAAGCCACAGAGATAGAGTACAGTGTAGAGAAAGGAATGAGTCAGTCTGGCTGCCGGGCAGACCCCCCCGCCCGAGATGCACCCTAAGCCCAGGGTGGCAGTAGCTCTGTTGAGGGACACTGCACCACTCCAGCAGCACTGACTGCAAGAGAGTCCCATGGATATCACAGCCTGTAGAAGCGGCGTGGCATTCTACTCTGAATGTAATGCCTCCTGCAAGGCAGGATGGATCTGCGGAGGAAGTCAGGGTAGCCCCCCACCATATTTGAGAGAGCTTCATGAGGAGCCCTGTTGGGAAAGGGTTTGTGCTTGGGCCACAGAGCCACTGCAGCACTTCTAACCCAGACTGATATGTCCCGCAAACTGTCTTTCAAAATTGGTGAAGACATAGGCATTTCTATGCCACAGAGCTCTTTAAACTCATGACCATCAAACCAGCACTCCAAAAACTTCTCAAGGGTCCTAGAAAGCAACAATGCCAGAGTCTATAGAGACGAATGCTGGTGAGTAATTAAGTAGAAGGTTATAAAAGGGAGACTGGGCAACAAGAAACTAATACAATGAGAGGAGTTAGTCAGCATCTTTTAATAACAACTCTCCATGTGAATGGTTTTAGTTCCCTAATCAAAAGACACTGATTAGCAGAATGGACCAAAAAACAAAGCATAGTATGAAAGAAACATATTTCATGGAAAAAGACAAAAATCCAAAGGTTAGAAAACAATATTCCGTGCAATGGGACCCAAAATAATGCAGAAGTAGCTATTCTATACAGGCTTCAAACATAAACTTATCAGGAGAGGCAAAGATCACATAATTTCATTAAGGAAAGAATTTAACAGGAAGAGATAACAATTGTAGACATAGATTCCCCAGACATTGGCATAACCAACTTCATAAAACAAGTATTACTGGACATAGAAGACCAGATTAAGAGCAATACAACTATAATAGGGCACTTCAACACTATCCTCACATCTGTGAGCTTCATAACTTGTATTAGATTCACTAGAACTTTGATCATTTATCTTAAATTTTCCAAGAACCCAGGGTTAGCATGCCACAGGGAAGAGCAATGCTTCTAGCTGGAAGAACACATCTAAAATAATTGCTAAGATGTTTATAAGCTATGTATGGGTAGATATGAGGCTTGCTATAAAGCCTGGGAAGATCTAAATGGCTTAGCAATTCAGGGCTGCCTTTCCTTGTAGGTGAACAATTCAAGATGTTTTGCTATGACTTCTGAGGTGATCCTTTATGACACTGCAGTGACCCACAAATGTACACTTTCTCTGAAAGTTGGGTTGATTAATACTTTTTTAGTTTAAGAAAGGTCTTTGCTATGGCCACTTAAGAACTTTTACTTATTGACAAATAATTTTATAATACATGATTTTCTGCTAAGTACTACATATACTTTCAGACTTCAGTTTTGCTACACAGGTCCAGCAGAGAGCCCCTTGAGAATGGGAAATATAGAATAAAAGTAAAAAATGTGTCCTGTTAAAATTATGAACATTATGGGAGCTGGGGAGATAGATCAGTAGAATAAGGACTTGCCTGGCAAGCGCAAGGGCCTGAGTTCAATCCCCGGTTCCGAAAAAAGAATTATGAACATTCAATATCAAAAAACTAAACCTTGCTTAAAGAACTTGCATTTAAGATTTTGGAACTACGTTTATACTAACAATTTTCCAGTGAATGACTCCAGGCCCAAAGACTCAAAGATGACTTCTAACATGTGGGAAGTGGAAGGGGGCTGAATCCAGTTTTTCTTGTGTTCTTGTGGACTCTTCAGCCAGTTCTGCTCCGCTAAGCCAATGAGCTCAGCTTCTCCGATTCACAGTTCAAAGAAGATGACAGGAGTCTGCAGGTTACACCTTGTCTCTAGTTACAGTGACAGGAGCTCTAGAAGCCCTGCTCTCTCAAATTCAGGTTCCTCTGCCTTTCTCCTACCAAATTCCAACCTAAAGAGATTGAAGGAGTAAGTAAAGGCCACTAAGAAGCCCTTGCAAGGTTTTGGTCTGCTGTTAGAGCTCTTCGGGAGTGAAGCCACAGGACCCTTAATAAAATGTCCTTACCAGAGAAGACGCCCTTGCAGAGTCCCCTGCTACAGGGATGAAGTTTGTCAGGGGTGTCGACTACTGGGAAGGTGGGACACCTGTGATTTTCAGCAGGCATAAGAGCTATTGGGGTCTTACCTACAGTGACTACTATCCGTGACTGGGAGGTTTATGCGGAGTGCCTCTGGTGACAGCTGTGCTTCTCTTTAAGCTACATGTGCAGAGAAGCACCTTTTAGACTTTCTGTCCCTTTGGCTGCTTCAACCTCTGCCTTTGTTGTCAACAGGCCAGTGACACCCAGCTCTGTGGGAGGACTTCTGTCCTCCACTGTGCTCTGCCACTTCTTTTAAGGTGCCTTTTCTTTTACACATATATTTTTCTATTATAATTGACATCGCATTGTATAAAGAATTGGTATTATCCTTTCCTTCTCTGTTTTTGGTACCAGTGATAGAACCCAGGACCTTGTGCTTGCCAAGCAGATGCCTATGCCCCTGAGCTGTATCCCTGACCCCCTTGCCTTCTCATATAGCATAGCAAAGATATTACTCATGTTATAAAAATCATTTGAAACATTAACTGCACACCTCTATAATATTTCATAAACCTCCGGGCCCCATAATATAAATTCATAGTTTTTCTTTACCTAGTCTTGAAACTTTAAATGATATTTTATATTTATCTGATTTTTTAAAAATTAAATGCTTTTGAAGATGACTTTTCTTAGGGGATTGCAGCTGTTGCAGAAGCTGGTTTTATGTTTGTCTGATGTTTTTGATTTTTGGGTCATGGAAAAATCATATGAAATCCTTTAAGATAATATTTGGAGCTGGGCATGGTGGTGCACATAGAAAGTAATCCCAGCATTTTGGGAGGCCAAGGCAAGAAGATCTCAAATTTGAGCCCAGTCTGGACAATTTAATGAGACTCCTCATCTCAAAATAGGTTAGATGAAGCTCAGTGTGAAGGTTCTGGGTTCAATCCCTGGTAGGGCACACACACACACACACACACACACACACACACACACACACACAGATGCAAGGATAAATCAGGGCTTGCTTGCTGGACCATCTTTCTAAACTATACCTCTACTTAGTGATTAAATAATACTTGTATTTTATCATACTAATCTATTCTAAACCGGACACCAGGAAGATGAACTGCTTTGGCTTGTCATTCCCCACAGAGGTGTTGAGTTTAATTAGGCTGTAATTCCTTCCTACTAGGCAGTATCAATGTCTGCCCTCATGTGGTAACTTTAACATCAGTAGCAGGAGTTGGAAGGGAACTCAGGCATCTCCTGAAGTTCAGGTGTGGCTGAAGGAAGGTGCCAGGTGTGTAGTCTTCCGCACCTGCATCCCAGTCTGAGTACACTCTGTGAGCACCTGAGCACTGCTCCCACCGTGGAGTTGGGATGTGTCCTCTTTCTTTACCATTAGCATAAGGATGGTAGATAAGAGTCCAGGTTTTGATTCAGAAGTGACTTTGAAACTTCACAATTTCTGTCAGGCACTCTAAGCCTTATTTCCTCGTCTACATGCTGAGAATGTGACAGGTCATATCCTGTAAGAGTTCAACGCCAATTAAATGCTGTATTATAGAGCTAGAACCAAGTCTGCAGAGAGGACGGCTACTCTACGTGTCATTTAATTTGCTGCAAATACTGAACTATGTATATTCCCATCCCTTGCACTAGGGCTTGATGTTCTGAATGTGCTACTTATTTCATAACTTCGAAGATTTATTCTGTAGCCTTATATTTATTCATCAAGTATTCATTAAGAATCTGTCATGTGCAGGGAACCACTTCTGTTCCTATCTTTTTTGACCCATGTCCAAAATTAAGATATTTGCATAAAATTTCAGACTAACAAGTAACAGGTTTTTGTCTGTATCCCCAAATGACAACCACAAATAACCAAAATGAAAGAATATAAGAGATGCTTCCCTGGCAAGCACAAGGGCCTGAATTCAATCCCTGGTTCCACCAAAAAAAAAAAAAAAAGATATCATAGAGTTCTGCATATGAGTTTGATTCTTAACAGGTTAATCGGAAGCTGCTTTTTCAACAATAAAAGCCTGACCACGTAGCCTTACTATGACAATACAGAAGTCAATAAAACTCTCAATTCTTTTTCTTGCCTCAGATTAACAGGCCCAGAACATTCACACACTCAATCTGTACTGTGCCAGATTGAGGAAGATTGTACTGCACCAGCCACTTCAGAAATATATGGATACGGTGAGGCTGGGTGGGTTTATTAGAGCTAAACAGAGCCTGAGATCAAGAGACCACACAGTAGGGTGGGCCAGCTAGCTCAGTGGACTAAAGCTCCTGCAGAGTGAAGTAGCTGGGGTTCGATCCCCAGCATGCTGCACCAGGGTGCACTGAGATGGTGACTGAGACTGGGCATGGTGATGAGCACATCTGTAATCCCAGCTCTTGGGGGGCTGAGACACAGGAGGATCACTACGAGTCCGATCTACGTAGTGAGACCTTGTAGACCCCATGCTGAATACACACACAAAAAAAGAAAGAAACCACAGAGTCTTTATGTTGGTATCTCTTTGCCATAAAATACAGTGGAAATCAGCAAGTTTAAAATTACTTAGCTTAAGCTGTTACACAAAACATTCTAATAAGGTAAAATAAATCATGTAAGTTCCAGAGATAGTAACTTGCAGCAAGAAAATTAACACTTTTGAAAGTCTTCCATTTCATTTTAACAATTGAATCTGTCAATGTCTAATGAAGGAATTGGAAATAAAAAGTAATCTGGACGTGGAAATTAATAGAAGAACTATTAAATGTTACGGGGGATTCACAACAAAGGGATAAAAAGAACTCTGAAGAAAATACGTCAAGTTTGAGAGAGCACTCCACGAAATAGAAAACTTGATGAGCAGTAGCCCTTCCCAAGGCTGGCCTTCAGATCTCATTGGGGAAGGGAACTTGTGGGGTGGGGGTGGGGTTTCTCTGGTGCCCATAGCAGAGACTTCCTGGCAGGAAACATGGCTGGAAGAGGCCAGCTGGGTGGTCCCACTAGGGTACAAGTGACCACTGTGAACTGAAGCATCCTGCAGTGGTCAGGCAAGCTACAGAGGCAAAGAAGGCAAGTCAAAGTGACATGGTTCCAGAGCCTAACTCTAAGCCCAGTACTGCAGCCAGAGTCTGGTCCTCTGGATCAATACCTAGATGGGACCCTGCAACCTCTAAGTCACATATCTGATTTAGCTACTGTAGTACAGGAACAACAGGATCACAACAGTTCTTATTTACAAATGAATAAGGAAAACACTCCACATCTTAGTCCAGCATGTGTGGCATGCTTTATGTGAGACAGGGATAGTGGGGAACATTAATTTTTAAGCTTAACCTTCTTGGCAAGGAAATACAATCCCAGGTTCAGCAGGTATGATTTCAGTAAAGGTTGAGTTTCCTTTTTGCAAAGATTGGAAAGTAATACAATTTCTAGTTCTTTAATTGTCTATCAGCTTATTTGGGAAATGCACTTCCATTGGCTACCACAATACACTGGTTAGCTACACTCACAATTATGCCACCTAAGGAACCACTTCAAAACTCAGTGGCTTGTGAACTCCAGCATTTATTTCTTGGTCACACACTTGCAGGTTTCCCTGAGTTCAGTTGACCCAAACAGGGCTGGACCTGGTTCTAGGCTGCAGATTGGCTTCAAGTCTGCTCGTAGAATCATTTGCTCTTCACTGGCAGCTCCTAGCATATACTTTCTCCAAGGCAATGTGGGAACTTAAAGTCAAGCTCAGTTTTCAAGCACACTTCAACCTCTGCTTAGATGAAGTCTGCTAATTTCATCTGGCCAAAGCATGTCTTAACCCAGTTCCCCATCCTCAGAGGAATGCACTGTTAGCATAACAATGACTATTTTTAGCTAGCATTTCTTTTTGATTTTCAGTGCTGTGGAGCAAATGATGTCAAAGATACTAGATAAATGCTCCATCAGCGAGCTGCACCTGCAGGCCATAGTCACAATTAACAAATACTTAAAAAATATGTTATGAGGGGAATCATATGAAACTTGACTTAATGTCTGGAATCAGGAACATGAATAAGTTTGGACTCTTTCATATTTCATGTTTGATTTCTTCTGCGCTGACTTGATTCCTCCAGACTAGTTTCCCCATGAAGTTGAGGCCAAAGCAGCTGGAGGGTTAAATTTTCTGATGATGGAGGAAAGGTTTCTCTGTCTAATTTTCAGGATTCCAAAACAACAATTCCAGGTAAGAGCACTGATTAGCCCCTGGTCAGGTGGTCCAGTCTCTGAGGTATGGAGGACAGGCTCCATTACTGGCCCTTGAGCATTGGGCTTCCAACTTGTGAAGAGTCATTAAAGCCAGGAAAGGAAAATGGGGAAGATCACAGAATACTACAGAAACGAAGGCCTACAGAGGCACAGAAGGCACTCAACCACCCCAGATGGCCACTACCAGACTCATGCACTGAAATCAGAACACAGCAGAATGTTTAGACACTAGCTAGCTACAGGACAGAGATGGTGTGTGGGACGAACCATGCCTCCACCCCATTCATGGCCCCTTGAAACCTTAGAATGTGACCCTATATGGAAATATGGTCTTCACTTGTGTCACAAACTTGGCAGAGCTCATACTGGATTAATGTGGGTCCTAATCTACTCTTTAATTTTTTTTAATTTATTCATTTGGATATAGGGTCTTGCTATGTAGTTCAGACTCATAGGGATCCACCTGTCTTAGTCTCCCCAGTGCTGAGATTACAGGTGCAAGGAGTGTGCCCGGGTTTCTGGGGAGTGTATAACATCTGGTACCAGGGATCGAACTCAGGTCTTCGTGCTTGCCAGGCAAGTGCTTAGACCGCCGAACTATCTCCCCAGCACCTAATCCACTCTTATCATTTTTCCCCCTGGATTTAGGGGAGGATATACAGGGTCTCACTGTGTAGACTGGACTCACGGTGATCCTCTTGCATTCAGCCTCCCAAGCGCTGGGATTACAGGTGTGTGATACCACGCCCAGTCTCAATCTCCATCTCAGCACTCCCTGGGGGAAAGGCTAGCACAGCACACCAGGGATGAAACCTGGCCACTGTGCTTTGCCTAAGCAGGTGCTTTAGTCCGCTGAGTTATCAGGCTGGCCCTCCACTCTTACCGTTGTAAGAGCCACAGATGAGAACACAGAAGAAGAGGATGGGGATAGAGATTGGAATTTCACAGCTGCAAGCCAAGCATTGTTGAGGATTGCCAGGAGCCACCAGAAGCTGGGAGGGAAGCAGGGAATAAATTTTCCATGTGAGCACCCAAGATGAAACCAAACCTGTCAAAAGTTTGATTTTGAACTTCTGGCCTCTGAACCTATGAGAGAATACATTTGGCTTGTCTAAGGTCCCCAGTGGGTCGTGCTTTCCTAACGCAGCCTTAGCCAGTGAATGGAGGCACTGAGCTCAATACACTATGGAATTAAAAATAGAATCTTTATAAAACACAAGGGAGCTAAAATTACTTAATAAGAAGTATAGCTGTATGTATCATTTCAGGGAGCACCCTTTGTTTGCTAAAGGAGAAAATTTAAGTTTCTTATTGAAGCAGAAAGATTTGCCTGCAAATACTCATTAAAATTAAATATTTCAATTTACCATTAATGGCACTGTTGTAAAGTAAAATTAGAGGATGAGAGTGAAGACTAGCGGGACATAAAATAAAAAAACGTGGAAAGAGGGGTGAGGGGGTTGCTTGAATCCATCAGTATTTGTGAGGCTGCTGCTTTCCATTTTCGTTAGCTCTAATGTCATCTATCTACCCTTCCATGGGGAGAGACACAGGGTAGTTTGTGTAGTGAAATTACTTTAAAGCTAATTTGGTTTTGTACTTTTAAGCCCAAACAATTTCCAACATTCATGCTAGTTTGTTTTCAGCAGTTGTCTAATTTACTTACGAGGTGGCTCAGAGTTCATGGTTAGAGCGGGTTCCATCAATTCTAGCTCACCAAAAAAATTAAGCTCTTAAGTTGGTTTTTGTTTCAAGAAAAACATATAACCATATAACTTTTGTATATATTATAAAACAAGAAGAAACCTGAGGCAATCTTGAATTATAGCTCACTTTAAATATAATTAATTTATTTTCATTTTGATTGGCCTGTCACATTCTTGAAAATAGCATTTCCCTTCTTTGGGAAGTTGAGGTTGTGCATTTAATATGTCCCTTTCCTATTTTTCCTATAATGATTGTTTATTTTATATGTCAACCTGATTGGGCTAACAGGTGCCTGACTGGTTCAAAAATGATGAGATCTGATCAAAAAATGTAGTGAATCTTGAAAATAAAAAATATTATCATTAACTCTTCTCAAAATATTCCTCCTCACTTAAAACACATTAATCCCATTGTTCTTGCCATTGTTTGAAGGTGTAGAAGTTCCTGAAGGCTTTGCAATGTGTGCTTAAAATATAGGGATTGCTGCTGCTGAGTACATCGAACACAAAGGATCAAAAATCATTAGGCTCTGTCCTCACCCACCTTGTCCTCTATACCTGGCACTGGGTAACTTCTGGCTCTTCCCCAAAGTCAAAATGACCATGAAAGATAAAGGTTCTGAATTGAATTTGTTGTGATACTGAGGCAAGGCAGCTAAGGACTTGAAAGAAGACTTCCTGAACTGCTTCAGAAAAATGGCAAGAGAGTGGGGTGTGCTCGAAGCAAGAGGGAGAATTGTGAAGAATATGAATGGCAATGTCTTTTTACTGTGATACATTTTTAACAGTTGAGCATACACTGTTGTAACCACAAGGAGCCACATGTGAGCTGTGGCCACCAAAGTTTGGGGTTCAGATATGCACAGAGAAGAGCCACATAATGAGTTTTAAAAGATAAAAGTAAGTTTATTATAAAAGTACAGCTGATATGAGTATAATCAAATAATATATCACCACACACTGCAGGAAGAGACAGTACCAAAGATGAAGAAGGGGAATCTTCAGGGGAGAGATCTTGTTTGAGATGGAGCCTCCTGCAGACAAGAGGGAAAGAACCCCTTTGTACCCCGTTTGTTAGTTTCTTTTAAGTACTGTGTTCAGATGATAGTGACTTGATGCCAGCAGACTTATGTGGCTAGAAGAGATCATTCCCAGCCTCGGGTGGCTCCTGAGAATGGCCAGCAATTTTGTTCCCAAACAGTTATCTCTTTGCATTCCTTTCCTAGGAGCCGTCAGCCTCTCTGCAGAAAGACAGCAGCTACGGCCATTTCAGTGAACATACCCATTTCACTGATTTCACCTTTCCCCTGACAGCTGTGCATTTTGATCACGACTTGTGCTTCTGGTCATGACCGTGAGGGTCTTCGTATGGACGCAGCTTGGCAGGACTGCAGCCGTCTTAAATCATAACCACTATGAGTGCCCTAGACTATCCCAGTTGAGGCTCCTCTGCAGTTCCCCAGCATGCAAAATTATTAGAGTGGAGCATGGAGACTTGAGAGGAGGCCCATGCCAGGAGTGAGCTTGGCTCTTTGATAGTAACTTGAAATAAGCCAGGTGCACTCTGGATTGGGTGAAGTCACATGTCCTGACCAACCTATGCAGTTTTATCTCTGAATCAAATTGCAGGAATCTACTGATGCGGCTGCTGCCTTAGGCCCACACGTCTGTCACTTAAGTCCCCAGTCAACTGTACTCTGAAGTCTTGGTTATGTCTGCCTTTCTTTTTATCCAGAGGCACAGCAGTTTGGGGCTGGTTCTTGTTACTTGGCCCATGTTGTCCCAACACAGCACTTCCATGGAGATTAACATTAGAATTTGTAGACCTGGAAAAGCAGATCCACACCCACCAGGGGAAGCAGGCAGCGTTCAATTCCTACAGGGCCAGTAGAATAAAAAGATGAGGGGACCGCAAATGGTGGCTCATACCCTTAACCCCAGTACTCTGAGAGGCTGAGGCAGGATTGCAAGTTGGAGCCTGATGTGGGCAATTTTGTAACTTTGTAAGACATTAAATAAGGGCTGAGGATGTAGCTCAGGGCCAGTGTGAAAGCCCTGGTTTCAATCTAAGTAACCCCCCTCCCCATACACTCACGTGCTAGCACACAAGTAGAAGAACAAATTCCTTGTCCATCTTCTCTGGCATCCTCTGGCTTTCACACTCAGACAGAATTGTACTACTGGCTGTGCTGGGACTCCAGCTTATAGACAGCAGACTCTAAGACTTCTGGGCCACCGGAAGCCTGTGAATCAATTCCTATTTTATGTGTATATGATTGTCTTTCTCTCCGGTGCACATATACCTCTTTCCTGTTGGTTCTGATTCTTCCAGTAACTTCAGTGGACCCCTATAGTGATGGTCTTTCATACATAATACATAATAGGAAGTGCTTATGGGAGATTGTTATTCATACTATATGAGTTAAATAATACATTCCTAGAAATGCCAATATGTGTAAGGTTACTTTATCAATATGCAGTTTTCACTTTGGTGATTGGCTTTGGTGAGCTTACATAAGGTATTAATTTCTACCCTGTGGCTGTGCATTTCCATGTAACACTATTCACTGGGAGCCAGCCACGATCTCTAGTCTCCCCGTTCTTATCCTATGCCCCTAAGTACCTGCCACAAATCTGCATGGTTTCTTCAGCCAGAAAACCTGATTTTCATATTTAACTATTTTCATACCTTGATTTTCTAGCTTCATTGCTTCTATTTTTAGCCTGTTCCCGTTGTATTCTGCTGTCATTTTTGGGGCGGGGGAAGGGGGGTGTTGGGAGCAGCTCTGCCCACCCCTGCGGGTGGGGCTGGTGCAGCATGTGGTGCTGGGGATCGATCCCCTGGGCCTCCCTAAGCTTGCCTAAGTAGGTGCTTTCGACTGCTGAGCTATCTCACTGGCCCCTCCCTTTATAGTCTGATTAACCATCTTACATGTACAAATCCCCCCTTTAAAAATCTGAAATGCTATTAAGGCTCCAGGTAGGTTGAGGGATTTCTAGATCTCAGGTGGAGTGCACTATACACCTGGCCCGTGACTTGGACCTCTTGGGTGGCCCCCAGTGCAGCCCATGTGCTCCTACTTGCACCCAGTCACTTGACCCGGCCATGGCTTCTTCAGGTGGTCTCAGGACTGCTGAAGCTGAGCCCGGTGCCCTGGACTGCCCTGTTCTTGCAGTCCCAGGCTCACAGACCCTGTTCTAGGCTCCCTGTCCAGGCTGCTGGGCTCAGATGGCTCAGGCTGTACTGGGCTATGGCCCTTAAGAGCTTCGTTTTTCTTCTGTAGAGGTTACCTCTACATGAAGTATTTTTGTTTGATAAGTCTTATAGTTTTTTTCTAAAAGATTTTAAAAACATTATAGTAAGATATGCATACCATTTTGAGCATCCAGTTTAATGGCATTAATTACATTCTCACTGCTGTGGAACTGTCGCCATCATCTGTCATCAAAATGATTCATCCTCCCAAACTCTGTACCCAAAACTCTCCATTTGGAGTTGTAATTACTAATAAATTAGCTTCCACAAGCACAGGGCTGTGATCAACTACAAATAATTAGTCTAGGTTATGTACATATACCAACTTTCCCTGATGAATGTGATCATTATGTACTATAAATATGTACTAATAAAAATAAAATAGTTCTTTTTTTATGGTACCGGGAAATGAACTCGGGACCTTGCATTTGGCAGGCAGGAACCATTGTCACTGAACTACATCCCCAGCCTCAATAAAAATAAAATAAAGCCAGAAAAATTTGCCCTGCTCTTGAAGAGCTGCCCAGGAGCAGTGTTTCTCTGTCTTTATGGGTGGTTCCCAGCAAGCTCCAGGCAACTGCTCAGCACTCACTGCCTTTTGTCATTAAAAACTGAGTTTTACCCAGGGGCTATTTTGTCCCCTCCTGCACCTCATAGGGATGTTTGACAGTCAGTGTGGGTGTTTCAGTTGTCACAGCTGATGGGTGGGAGCTCCTGATTGCAGTCAGAAGCAGTCAGGAATCCTGAAAAACATCTGTGATGCCCAGGGCAGTCAGTCCCTCAGGACAGGAAACAACCCAGGTGCAAAAAACATCAGTGGTGGAACTGAGTCCTAAGTGAAATGAATAAAATGAATAAGCCTTTGATAAAGGTGAGCTGTCCTGAAATGTTAATGCCTCCCCATTTTTGAAAAAGCCTCATTTGATTGATTACAAAGAGGAAAAATCTGCCTCTGTTCTGCCATTTATTTATGATGCTTTTATCTAAAACTTTCCTTGGTATCTTTGCATTTTAGTCTTTCACAAACTGTCATTGCCAACTGTAGCCATCATGTGGCATTTCCGGTTTCTCAGTGCTGTCACTTAAGTGACACGTGATAGTGTGTTAGCGGTGTCTGAGTGTAGCCCCTCTGCTCAAAATACGGTTCTGTGGCTTTTGTGAGACAGCATGATACAGGGAAGTAAAACTCCCAACCTGACCTGGATGAGTTCGTGTTCTCTAAAACTGAAGAATGAATTTTAGCAACAAACAGAGGTTGGGGGTAAAACTTCATTGGAGAGAAAAGCTTCTGTCGGAGAGGGACAGAAGGGGACCCAAGAGGGTTGCCTGGGAAAGCTGTCTCTTTCAGGGGCTTTTATAGGGCAAAACCATGCGGGGCTAAGGTAGAGAAGAAGGGGTCTCACTTAGGTGGGACAAAACTATGGTCTACCAATGGGATTACAAGCACTATTGCTCAGGTGAAGTTGATTAGGCCCAGGACCAATGCTAAGTGAGTCACACAGTAAGCGGGCATGAATACAGGACAGGGTCTCTTCCTCTCAGGGTTGGGCTAGTGACTCACTTGGGTCTTTTCAGGTGATCACTACCTATTTAAAATATCAGTCCCAGGTGCTACTCTTTTAGCATTTGTTTAGCCTTTAGGTCTGGTTCACAGCAGGAGTCACTATCCCTCCAAATAGTCATCTTTGTCTTTGGTGTTATCTCCTCAGCTGCCTACAACAAGAGGAAGGAAAATCTGAACTGAACTTTTTAAATCTTCCATTGTAACCCACATTTACTTCACTATCCTTATGTATTGTTGGTTCTCATCAGATTGAATAAATACATGATAAAGTATTTAAAAACTCCTAAATTTTAGAGATTTGCATAAATGTAATGATACAAATGCAAAGATTCCAAAACTTTCTTTAATTGTTAGAGAAGCCTGGAAATGAGGCAGACGTGAACTTGGAAGAAGTGAGGCTTCTAGGACCTGACCTGCAGGAGAGGGAGAAGTGAATTGGAATGCGCTGGGGAATCCCAGCTCCCTGACATGAAGGTGAGAGACAAATCCTTGGTCCCCCTGGTAGAGATGAGCTTGTTTTTGTCATTTCTGAACTCAGTCTTCTGATAAAGTCATAACAGGAAATGCTTCTACCTGTCATTGAGAATCATGTAAATGTAGTTAATTTCAGTAATATGAGGGTGAATTATATTTTCATTGTAGCATATGCTAAGTAATTGGATGACTTCATTGTAGTTCCATCTTGGTTTGAAGAACAAAGGGTACTGAGAGGAACCCCAAGACAGATTCATTTGGAGCCACAGACACTTAAATGTGGACAGCTCTTTATAGAAAGCCTAGCTGTAACTTCCTTCCAAATACATGTGTTTATTTTACACTCTGTAGTGGCTGTTCTAGAGCTGACTATAGTTATCAGAACTCTTGATTTGTGAGGCCACCTGTCCCATCCTGAGGCTATCAGTTTGAGTGATTAAAATGGAGCATCTGGAACCAGAGTCAGAATGAACTTACAGTGGCAGGAAAATGTCACCGTTTCCAATGACCCCTTTCCTACCTCTCTTCCACCTGTCTTTCCTTCAGTGAATCCACACACGGAAGTCTCCAGACCTTCTCCTCCTCCCTCCTGCGTGCCATCTGTGGACAGCTTCAGTCTGTCTTTATTTCTGTCAAAGCAAGGACCTCTGAAGAAAATAACAAATCTTGTGAGGTAGGGTTTAGTGCAAAGGGAGCAAAGGGTTGCACACCTGCCTTGTAATATTGTCTGTGCATGTGGGCCAGAGGCTACTTCTTTAGGTTAGACCTGTCTGATAATGAGTTTGAAGTCAATTAGTAAATGCGTTCCTTGGAATTTTAGAAAAATTAATGAGCACGGATATGTGCTTGGCATTCAGTCAGGACATGGGTATAGAAGTGTTCTGGATAAGCAGTATACACCACGCACACACACACACACACACACACACACACACACACACGCTCCAGAATGTACAATTTAATTGTCGAGTTGTTGAAGCACTGCAACATGGCCACTGCGTGGTAGGTACTAATGGAGCCACACAAAGCCCGCTGCTGACCTCTAACATGCGAGGGCAAACTGTTCCACATCCATTCCAACATCGATTCGCCCGAGCCCAAAGCAGTGTAGGGAATAGCATTACTTTAGTCGTTTCTCCATTCCAAGCTCAGACTTTTGGTATATTAATCCCCTGGGATTCTTACACTCCTTCTGTAACGGTTGAAACATGGTGTCAACTTGGCTGAATCTGCTCCAGCAGTTCCAGGCGGTCCCCGCCCCCCCCCCCCCGTGATTGGTTCCACCCTGGGGCGGGGCATGACGGGCTCACCCCAGAGTGACTCAGCACAAACAGTGTATATAAGCTGCTCCTCCTCCTCTAATCTTCATTGTTTTCTGCCGCTATGAACTGCTGTGCTTTGCCGAGGAGCCAATGGTGTATGGATTTAAACCTCCACAAACTGAACTAAATAAACCTTTCCTTCCTTCATTTTGAGTGTGGGGTATTTGTCCCAGCAAGGAGTAAAAAGTAACTCAGACACCTTTCTTGACTACCCCTCCAAAATGTTGCTAGATTCAGAAAATAAAAATTCAAGACATGCGTTTAAATTTGAATTTCAGATAAACAGCAACTCTTTTGGTATAAATAGATCCCAGACATTGCTGTTTGCTTTTCTGGCCCCTGACCCTACAGGATCCACCAGTCCAATTCCATTTATCCAGCCTGTTCCATCAATTTTCAGGCCAATGCAGTGAGCTACCAGTGCTAACCTCCAAATTCGTGAGCAGAGATGCCCCCATCGTAGCTTATTATCTTCATGGGCGATCATCGGAGACAATCTAGAGAGGGCAGGAATCCTGAAGTTAATGGGGGTAGGGTGGGAATCTCTTACTTCCCGATCTCCCTTTCATACACAGAGATGAAGGATGTCCTTTTTGACAAGTGACATCTTCGCCTCCACAGGTTTTGGGCACCCCCTGGTGGCTGAAATTTACCAATAGTTCATGACAACCGATTAAGTTTGCTGGAGCTGGACTGAAGTTTATCCATTAAAATGATTTTTAAAACCATAGGATTACTGCCGGGTGGGGAAATGAAAAAACGGACAGGGAGAAAGGAAGGAGGGTAGGCTGCATGTGTGGACTAATGAAAACTAAATTGTAAATTATAGATAGGAGATGGTCCTGCACAAGAGCTGTATTGGTTTCCCCTGGAAGATTAGCCTGGACCTGCTTTCCTTAATTGTTGTGCATACACCTTCTGTCTCCTAAAGAAAAGAAAAATCTGAGATGTTTCAAATTTAATTACAAGAGTGGAAGATGGAAGAAAAGGAAAAATAAGGCCAATGGATCAACTAAGAACTTCCTGATGAACCAGTAATGTAGCCAGCACCTCAAGAAGGGAGCTTATAATGTTAGATTACTTTCTATAAGAGATTTCCTTAAAATCCTCCCAAAGAAAAGCAGTAATATTCGATCATATGTCCAGTCTTACATAACTGTACCTGTTAACCTGAGCAACAGATTTGATGGCAAAAACAGGTAATGTCTCAACCAGTGTTACTCAGCTGTTCTTGTTTTGAGAATCTGTAACATATGTATTGTATGTTGCCCTGTTTCTGTCTTTGTTTCTGGTTTTTATTCTTGCTTCTGCTTTTACTCTTTAAAATTAAATTAAATTAAAGTTTTAAAAAATCCTCCCACAGAGCACAGAATCAACATCCTCTTCTCTCCTCAGCCTTAAAGAAGTGACACAGGCCTCAGGAGACCAGAGCTCAGTTTGCTTTCCAAGGGAGAGGGGAGAATGAGCTGAAAATGGCGAATGAAGCACACGTGGAAATGAGCACTTTCTCCCTGTGTTTTCCTCCTTCTGTTGAAGACCCATAGGAGCTTGCGTATGGTGAAGCGGTGATTTGAAGCAAATGGGTTCCTATATCTCCTTGAAAACAGCTTTGAATAAAGGAACAGAAGTCAGGGTACATTCATCTCTGCTATCCTTTGTATATATTTATGTGGTTTTCTCCCCTTACTTTCTTTCCTCCTATCCCTCATCTCAACTATTTATTCCTTATGTTCACTTTCTTTCTGTTTTACTGTATCTGTTTACCATTCAGATTTTATTTATTCTTTCAGGATCCTACATAGGCACACAATAATGTATTTATACATCTGAGTCTGATTAATTTCTCTTATGAATATAGACTCTGGTTGCTCCATTTACCTATAAAAGCCTCAAACTTATCTTTCTTTATAGCTGAGTAGTACTCCATTGTATAAAAATACCACATTTTTTCATCCACTCCTCAGGTGATGGACATTTGGGTTGTTTGCAGGATTTAGCTATGACAAATTGTGCTGCTATAAACATGGGTGCACATGTACCACTATGGTATGGTGTTTTCTGGTCGTTTGGAAAAATACCTGAGAGGGTCATAGCTGGGTTAAATGGGGCCTCCAATCCTAGAGCTTACTATGTTTCTTTTGTTCCCACACTTTTGCTCTTATCAGCACTGGATTCTGCTTTCTCATTGTTTTTGGAGAATCGCTGTCAGGAATGTGTTCTCCTGCTTGAGTAGCCACCTCTGCCAGCCTGCTCGTTTTGTGCTCACTGTGGTCAGCGTCTCATTTGGACTTCTCTCTGCACGACCTTTTATCTCTAGATGTCTTTATTGCATCGCTTGTTTCAGGGCCCCCTCTCCTCAGACCTCAGGCAGCTATCCCAGCCTACCTTTCACCACGTTTCCCAGCTGTACTTGGGGACACCAGGAAACTTCACCCTTATAGGGAAGAGCTAAGTAGGCTCTACAGGGCCAGGGCAAAGCACTGCGAAAGAGGGAGCATGGAGAGCAGGCTCAACCACAGCCATCCTTTGTGTCCTCCTCCTTTCAGGCCTATGTCAGATCTAAGCCAACCCAGCAATAACCTGCTGTGACTCTTTTTCCCTGTTTGATCTTAATCTAACCCATTTTAACTGAACAATTGTGCTTGTAATCTTATTGGTTGACCATAGTTTTGTCCCACCTCACATTGATCTTGCAAGTTCCCACGTTTCTCACCTTAGATTTGCCTAACCTCATGGTTTTTCTGTATTAAAAATCCCCCCAAAAGGTAGATTCCTTGGCAACCCACTTGACTCTCCACTTCTGTCCCTCTTTCAGACAGAAACTTACTTTCCCTTAATAAATATATTCTGCTCTTAACTGCCATTGTTCCTAAAATTTATTCTTTGGTTTTAGAGAACAAGAACTCTCTTCAGGTATCATTCAGGTTGGGAGTTTCATGCCTCTGTGTGACTATGGTATATATATTTTATCAACATTACCAACAAACTATTAATATTCTACTTGAATAGAACTTTTAAAAATCATGTATTTCTACTATCTACACTGACTTTTCCCAAAAAATTATTTCATATAAACAGAGGATAGTTATAGTAAAATACAAAAGCAAGAGTCTTTTCCCCTGCTGTGTTGTGAACACTCAACCTGGAGTATAAATGGTTTCTATTTCTCTCTCCTATCTTTACCAAATAGGCCCCTGGATACTGCCAGGTACTTTAGCCATCTCAGGTCAGTCAACCAAGAAAGCCATGAGCTAGTTGCTGACAGCCTGCTGAGCACATTGGTTCATTGAATAAACAGTTAATTTTTCTGTGCTGGAGCTCAGAAAACACATGCTGAGCTTAGCAGCTGCAGGCTCAGATTCAGTCTCTGGCCTCCTCTTGCTCTCCCTACCCGAGCACAGTGGGGGCCTCTTTGGAAGGCCTTTATCTGCAGTAAGACAGGACACGCAAAAGGTAAGCACAGTGCTTTCCACCCTCATCCTGAGTATAAATCTCAGAAGACTGAGGAACCCAGTTGTCCTGAGAGGACTTTATTAAAACAGTGTCTGCTCCTAGGGTTCATTTAGAATTCCAAAGGAAAAATGTTATAAGCCAATGGATGGTGGTCCATTCATTCCTCTCTGATCATTTAAAACCCCTTAAAAATGTCAGGTTTAGAGGTGAGGAAGAAATTCTCCTTTTACTGGAATGAACTGACTATAGACAGATTGAATAGGATACGGAAAATTATTATGTGCAAAATTTATCAGAACCACATAAGGGAATTACTATTTATATTATATGCGTAATATATATTATATGTAATTTTTTTTGTTTGGAAATAGGGCCCTGCTGTGAGGTGCAGGTTGGCCTTGAACGCACTATATAGCCTAGGCTGACCTTGAACTTGCCACAATCCTCCTGCCTCAGTTTCCTTAGTACTGGGATTACAGGCATGGGCCACCATGTCTGGATCTATAGGTAAACTTATATTCTCCATCTTTTGATGAGCACCTAGTTCTATTTTTTAAAACTATGAATAGTAGTGCAATAAATATGGGCATCTGTTTTATATTCTGACTTCACTTCCTTTGAATACTTAGGACTGAGACACCTGGTTCATAGGCAGATCTATTTTTGGTGTGTTAAGGAACTTTCATAGTGATTTCCATATTGGCTGCAGTAATTTACATATCTACCACAGTACTAACAGTTTCATCTCTGTACCCTTGCCAGCATTTTTGTGCATATATATATATATATATATATATATATATATATATATCTCACTCTGAAGTGAAATGGTGTTTCATTATAGTTATGATTTGCATTTCCCTGGTAACTAAAGAAATAAACATGTTTTTTAAGATTTATTAGCTATTTGTATTTATTTTGGGAAGTATCTATTCAGATAATTTGCCCATTTTAAATTAGATTATTTTTTTATTGTGAAGTTTGTAGAACCCCAGTTCTGCCAAAAAAAGTTTTTAAAAGTCTTCATACATTCTGGATATTAACCTGTCAGATGAATAGCTGATAAATATTTTTTTTTCCTATTCTATTGGTTGTCTCCTTACTCTGTTAGTTGTACCCTTTGCTGTGCAGGTTTTTTGATCAAAAGACTGCTGTAAAACTACTAGAGAAAAAGAAAAGGGAAACTTCAAGATATTAGTATGGCAGTGGTATTCTGGATAGGAGCCCAAAAGCACAGGAAATGAGCACAAATTTCAAACGGGATTGCATCACATTCAGAATATTCACGCCTTCCTATTTTGGATGCACTGTTCTCTAACGTAAAACCTAAAACTTTTGCTTTTTACCTTGTCTACTCAAAGGCTAACCAGATCTCATGACTTAGAAGTTTCCACCCACTCAGGACCTCTTTTCCCTCTTTCCTGACCTGAGAAATTACTCCTCTTCTCCTGTGCCTGTCTTCTGCTTGGCCACATAGTACATTGATAGCCTTTCTCATAGTCAGCTCTCTCTTACGTGCAACTATAGCTAGTTGGTTGGGATTATGTATTTTTCACATTTCTAGTCATACAGTACTTGAGAGAAAACTCCTTCGGATAAGATCGAAAAAATAAAAGGTAGAGAGGAGATAAACAAATCATGTCTAAAATCCAGTTTTAACAAGATCGCTACTCTCAGGATCTAGCCAGTTACCCAAGGTGATCTATGTTAGTGTTCTTTTGGCTCCTTTCCTACATGACCCATATGATACAAGAGAAGAAATGTGACAGATGTCAGGCTAGATCCAGAGGAACAACGGAGACCACTAGGACAGGCATGATTGAGAGCAAACAGGGATATCTTTATTTCAGGCTGGGTGCAACCTGCTCAAGAGTGAGAGGGCCAGGGAGATGGCTCAGTGGAATAAATGCTTCCCTGGCAAGTGCAAGGGCCTGAGTTCAACCCCCAGTTCTGCAAAAAAAAAGAACAAGAGTGAGAAGGCCATTGAGTCAGCTTTACAGGAGAGGGCATCTCACTGGGGAAGATGGACAATTTTAAGTTTTTCAGGGATCATGAATAGGTCTGGTGTCTCTCCAGAGAGGAAAGGAGCGACATGCAGCATGACAGTAGCATTCCCACTGACTATGCACCTGCGGGAAGTGCAGGCTGACAGTGACATGTTGATAACGTGTAGGGTGGCATTCTCTAGAATTACAGGGCTTCCTCTAAGTGTGAGAACCACACCAGGGGTTCATCCTGATAAAACATTTATTTTAGTCTCTCTGGCTGAGAGAGTGGGCTTTCTTCTTTGAACATACTGGTCTGCAGGTTAGGGAGGAACCTAATTGTGAGGACCTAAAATAAATTATATCTCCTAAGTTGTTGTCTGATATACCAAATACATGTTCTCTAAAAATCAAAGAGCTTTTCTTTTTTGCAACAAGTTTGCTGTGAGAGTACAGGTGCAGTGAAAGCCATCACGACTAAATCAAAGCCAACATTGGAAAGGTAGAGACTCATATTAATATTCTTGTAAAAGAAAAAAAGAAAAACAATCTAATTTTCAAGGGCCAGCCAGATAGCTCAGTGGGCTAACGTGCCTGCTTAGGCAGAGCATAGTGGCCAGGGTTCAATCCAGGGTGTGTTGAGACTGCAGTTGAGACTGGGTGTGATGGTGCACACCTGTAATCCCAGAGCTTGGGAGGCTGAAAACAGGATAATCGCTACGAGTTCGATCTACATAGTGAGACCCTGCATACCCTATCCACCCTATCCTAAATTAATTAAAAAATATTGTCATTGGACATGTGGACTCTCTCGAGTCCACCACTACTGGCCATCTGATCTACAAATGCGGTGGCATCAACAAAAGAACCATTGAAAAATTTGAGAAGGAGGCTGCTGAGACAGGGAAGGGTTCCTTCAAGTATGATTGGGTCTTGGACAAGCTGAAAGCCGAGCATGAGCGTGGTATCACCATTGACATCTCCCTGTGGAAATTTGAGACCAGCAAGTATTACATGACCATCACTGATGCCCCTGGACACAGAAACTTCATCAAAAACATGATTACATCTCAGGCTGGCTGTGCTGTCCTGATTGTTGCTGCTGGTGGTGAGTTCGAAGCTGGTATCTCCAAGAATGGGCAGACCCATGAGCACGCCCTTCTGGCTTACACCCTGGGTGTGAAACAACTAATTGTTGGTGTGAACAAGATGGATTCCATGGAGTCACTATACAGCCAGAAGAGGTACGAGGAAATTGTTAAGTCAGCACCTACATTAAGAAAATTGGCTACAACCCTGACACTGTAGCTTTTGTGCCAATTTCTGGTTGGAATGGTGACAACATGCTGGAGCCAAGTGTTAACTAACAAGCCTTCATTCAAAGGATGAAAGGTCACTCATAAAGATGGCCATGCCAGTCAAGCCCCACTGTCTGAAGCTTTGGATTGCATCCTTCCACCCACTTGCCCAAGCCTTTGCTGCTGCCCTTCCAGGATGTCTACAAAATTGGTGGTATTGGTGCTGTCCCTGTGGGCCTAGTGGAGACTGGTATTCTCTAAACTGGCATGGTGGTCACCCTTGCTCCAGTCAAGGTCACAACTGAAGTCAAGCCTGTGGAAATGCACCATGGAGCTTTGAGTGGAGCTATTCCTGAGGATAATGAGGGCTTCAATGTCAAGAATGTGTCTGTCAAAATGTCTAGTGTGGCAGTGTTGCTGGTGACAGCAAAAAGACCCACCAATGGAAGCAGCTAGTTTTACTGCTCAGGTGATTATTCTGAACCATTCCAGCTAGATCGGTGCTGGCTATGTCCTTATCCTGGATTGTCACACAGCTCATAAGGCTTGCAAGTTTGCTGGGTTGAAAGAAAAGATTGATTGCTGGTCTGGTAAGAAGCTGGAAGATGGGCCCAAGTTTTGGAAATCTGGTGATGCTGCACTGTTTTTTGTTTGTTTGTTTGTTTTTCAGTACTGGGGATTGAACTCAGAACCCTGTGCTTACCAGGCAAGCACTTATTCTACTGAGCTATCTCCCCAGCCCAACGCTGCAGTTGTTGACATTGTTTCAGGCAAACCCATGTATGTCAAGAGCTTCTCTAAGTATCCACTTGTGGGTTGTTTCACTGTTTGCAATATGAGACACACAATTGCTGTGGGTGTCATTAAAGCTGTGGACAAAAAGGCTGCTGGAGCTGACAAGGTCACCAAGTCTGCCCAGAAAGCTCAGAAGGCTAAATGAATATTATCCCTGTCACCTGTCACCCAGTCTTAATCAGTGGCGGAAGACCAGTCTCAGAACTGTTTCTCCAAATTGTCCATTTAAGTTTAACAGTGAAAGACTGGTTAATGATAACAGTGCATCATAAAACCTTCAGAAGGAAAGGAGAATGTTTTGTGGATCATTTGTGTGTGTGTGGAGGGGGAAGTTTTTAAATTATTAGTTTTTAAAATTAATACTTTTTAATGGAAACAGCAACCAAAAAATCTGTCACAGAATTTTGAGACCCATTAGAGTAAAGCTTACTGAATTTAAAAAAATAAAATAAAAATCAAAGAATGAATTCTAGAGCTGGGGAGATAACTCAACAGTTTAAATACCTGCCTGGCAAGCGCAAGGACCTGGGTTCTATCCCTAGTACTACATGGTTTTCTGGTCCCAAAGCCCTGGGTGCGCTATGCTGGCCTCAGAACCAGCTATGGTGGTGCACATCTGTAATCCCAGCACTGGGGAGGCTGAGATAGGAGAATCAGTCCAAGTCCAAACTGTGTAGTGAGATCCTGTATCAATAAATTTAAAAAAAAATAGTTTAAAAATGAATGAATTCTAGTCAACAATGGAGGATAAGAGTAGGAAGTGTCCACTGAGAGGGAGAGGTACAGGTCCTGAGAGACAGGAAGGTGCCCCAATGGGTTTCTGAGAACTCCACTTCAAAGGAAAGTCTTATAGAGGATTACCCATATGGCTACAATGTGGGTTACAGCTATCGTTAACCAGTAAGAGTGCAAGTATAGTTGCTTAGGTAATTGTGACCCAAAGGGGAAATAAGTCATGTGACAAGTGTGTGTGGAAAAAACAAAGACATTTTTTAGGAAATAATGGGTCTCACAGCCTTGGTCACTCACCAGGGCAGCTCATGTCCATCCAGGCTAACTTAGGCCTGATGTTTGTCCTTCCAGAAAGCGTACATGTCTGGCCATCTCATCTTTTCCTTGAGGCCTCTTTTCTGGCAGATGTATCTCTGGCCACAGTTGAAATGTGTTTCGCCTTTGTCCTGGCTCTCTCGAGGGCCTGCCCCTCCCTCTCTGACTGCCTACAATGTTTCTCCCTAGCTTACCCATCTATAATGCTATCACACCTCAAACTTTTCAGGAATACAAAATGTCCATAAGTAGGCTTCAGTGAGAAAATAAAGGGCAGGAAGCTGATGGAGCAGACTGAGAGAATCCAAAAAATATTTAAATTGCTTATTAAGGGGGCTGAGGAGATGGCTCAGTGGAATAAGCTCTTCTCTGGCATGCACAAGGGCCCGAGTTCAATCCCTGTTCTGCAAAAACAAAACAAAAAACCCTTTTAAAACAAGACAACAAAGTTGTGCTTATGGATGTAGTATGAGCTAATGCCCTTCAGGAAGGGTACATTTCTCAGGGTTTCCACTCCTGTATGGAAAGGATAAATGTTCCTCATCCTAGAAAATGATGCACCTCATTTTTCTGAGCAAGTGCACTCCATTCCTGAGTGCACCCTAAAATCTTGGCAGATAAACCCTTCCTGAGCCTCTTACTGACATGTCCTGAATAGTAATCCTGCAAACTCATTCTACAGAAGAGGGGGTCTGGTGTTCCTTGTTTAAATCTCAGGGGACTTCCTCAGACCCAGTGACAAGCTTAGTAAGCAGGGCGTACCCAGAAAGACTTTATGCAGGCGAATGCACTTTGAAGGTGCATGTATATGGCAAAGGGATGGTTTTTGCAAGCACTGCTTTAAAAATATTCTGGTTCTGAAGGCCAGGAAGTGAATCCATCCCCAGGATATGAGAGTTTGAACTAAGAGATGTGCATAAATCCTTTCACCATGAACTCTGCAGTTGTACATTTGAGCCCATTTGGAGTCTAGCAAAGTACTTTGCTATTTGAATACTCAAAGCTTTCTTTCCAGTTTCAAACTCTTTTGTCTAATTGTAAAAGTCATCCATTTGAATGAGATTGAATCATGACATGGGCAATTCTCTTTCATGCATACAAAGATGAAACCATATATAAAAATACTATTTTCTAGGCCAAATTATAATTTAAAAATTTTAGCTTTATTTTTATGTGTGTGCAACTGATGTAGTTTACAGTTGTCTTGGGGAATTGTTACATATACATATTACAGTGTGTTTCTTTCTTTTTAAAAATCCCCTTTCCTTCCTCCTCCCTATTTCATTTTTCATTCTTGTTTATTCTATGTGTCTTATCTCATGCTAGGGCATATAATGTTTACATTAACTGAGGGAATTGTGTCCTTGTATGTGTGATATCTTTATTCTTATTTCTCCTTCCCTGGCTCCTCACGCCTCGCCTTTGCACCCTTGGACCGTGTCCCCATTGTGAGAGATCCTTCCCCTTACCCCTTTCTATCCATCCCTCACCGTTTTCTTTGTTTCTACTTTTAGAACAAATTAGCTTTGAAAAGGGAGCAACCACATGCTTCCACCTGTATAAAATAAACATACTTTGATAGCTGTTAAGTTGCCTCCTGTGGGAACAATTTCTGAGGAACTGAATTGGCCAAAAATGTAAATAGTCAAAATCAAAATGCTTGCTTTAATTTTCTAAACTGATTTGAAGATTAGACAAATAAACTTAGTAATTAAAGCCAAAACTGTTTTATGGAAAGAAATTGATCTTATTGTAAAATAAAGCAAAATAGAGCTTGGTCTTGTTTATTTCTGAAGCCTATTGAATATGAGAATTTGCTGATATTTCTACCACCTGGGTTCCGGAGCTGAGCTTCTATCATAGGTCAGCTTAACCATCTGCTGCTGCTGCTTCTTTTCCTACGAGCCACAGGACTACATTTCAATATGCTCCCAGAGTAAGATAGTTCTTGCTCTGGTATAGGAAGCTCTGTTAGATGAAATTCTGAGCTGGGTGAGAGAACAATTTACTGAAAGTAAGGTTCAGAAATGCGGGCGCTGTATCACTTCAGTGTGCCCCATAAAACATGGAGGGGTCTGGTCAGACGGCGGAGCTGAGCCACATAAATGAGAATACAAAGTAAGAATAGGACTCATGACTACAGAGACGGCTATAGATGCAGTAGAAATGCTAGGTTTCAATATTTTTTTTTCTGGGTTTCACTCTATGTTGTACAATTAAGAATCATTACCATTCAGCTAAGAAAAAAAAAAAGGCAGTATCTTTCACAGTATCTATTGTGCTTTGAAAGGCATTGCTTTTTTTCTTAACTGAATGATAATGATTCCCAACTATACCACAGCATATATAAAAACCCAGAATTTCTGTATTATTTCTCTTTTTTTTTTCTTTTTTATCATTTGTACTCTTTTAAAAAAAAGAAAAAGAAAAAAAAGGCAATGATCTCTTAGTAGTTCAGTAAAACACTGATTCCTTCCTACAGCAGTTTGGCCTCCTTACCTTTTGACTTTTTCCAGTAAATGCTGTGGTAAGTTTACCAACCAAGCAACTGAATTGACAGTGGAATCTGCAAAACAGCATTACAAGGAAAACATCTCAGACAAACCCACAAATTATCTGCCCTGCACTTGTGCTGGTAAAATTCAGTGCCTGCAATCCTAGACTGGCTGATTACCATCCAAAGATACCAAGACCTAATCCTTGGGTCTGTAAATCTTATTTGAAAAAAGGGTCTTTGCAGATGTAATTAAGGATCCTTTATGAGGAGATGACCCTGGTTTATCTAGACCCTAACTATCACTGCAAGCTTCCCCAGGAGAGAAAAAGGCAAATAGCAAGAGTGATAGGGAAGCGGTGGTGTTGCCTCAGAGGCAGAGACTGGAGATGCGGATCCAAAAGAAGCCAGGAACCAACTTTAGCTGGAGGAGGCAAAGGATGCATTTTCTGGTGGAGTCTTTATTTTTTTATTTATTATTTTGTATTATTAATTTTAATGAGAAAGAAATCGTAATGAGACAGTTTCTTTTTCCTTTCTTTTCTTTTTGTATTTTAGGGAAGGGTCTACAGGGTGTTCAGGGTCTCACTACTAGATTGGACTCGTAGTGATTCTCGAGTTTAGAGCCTCCCACGTATTGAGATTACAGGCGCGCACCACCACGGCCAGTCTCAATGGCTGTCTCAGCGCACCCCAGGGGTGGGGCCTGGGAATTGGAGACAGTTTCAAAACAGGTTGGAGAGAGAGAATGTGGCCTTGCCAATTTACTGATTTTTGGAACCTTGGGCTCCAGGCCTGTAAGGGAATCTTCCTGTTGCTTTAATCCACACATTTGTGATCATTTATTCACAGTAGTCACAGAAGCTAATCCCCCTACTATATTCCAGTCACTGTGAAGGTCCTGGGAAGAATTCCGCTTGTGAAAGTATTCTTTGCAGCATTGCTACCAATATCCAAACAAATGTGTCGGGGATGGTAGACAGCATGTTATATAGTTACCTTATTTAAAAAAATATCTGATAAGAGCTTTTCATGTGCTAGTCTGCAGATAAAATACAAACAAAGTAGAGAAAATGTCCCTTCCACCGCCCTTCACTTTTTATCAAATACAAAACAATGCTTAGTGCTATGGAAGCAAAGGTAGGACAGGGCAGTAGGAGAGGAGAAAGTAGCGCCATTGATTCCAGCGAGGAGAATCGAGGAGGATTGAACATGACACAATTGCAGTGAATAGGGGTGCAGAGGACACACGTTACAAATGAAGGAAGCAGGGCTGCTGGTGCCACAAAGCCTTCTGGGCCTGCAGGAAGCCTTGGCAAGGTCACTATCCAGAATCTGCAGGGCGTCCTTTCCACGCAGGCCTTTAAGATTGTATTAAGACTTCCTATATTTAAAAAGTTCAAAGCTGGGCATGGTGGTGCATGCCTGTAATCCTAGCACTTGGGAGGTTGAGGCAGGAGGATTGTTGTGAGTTCGAGACCAGCCTGAGCTACAAAGTGAGCTTAAGGCCAGCCTGAACTGCATAGTGAGACCCTGTCAAAAAGACAAAAAAAAAAAAAAAAAAAAAAAAAAAAAAAAAAAAA
>PVKA01013332.1:0-55265 GCA_004027165.1 Ctenomys sociabilis | reverse complement strand
TTTTTTTTTTTTTTTTTTTTTTTTTTTTCTGCAGTGTTCTTCTCTGATTCAAACCCCAGATGAAAGATCAGTGGGAGGCACATTTTTTGGTCAGACTGCCACCAGGAAGGTCCTTAGACTACCACAGTCATTTTCATATCAAAGTAGTCCACAACACAGGATTCAATGATCTTGTTTACAAGTAGAAATTGTCAAACACAGTACAGAATATCATAAAGAACACAAAAACAGAAAAGGTTTTAGAGTTTTACAATCTTGTTAACCAAACAGAATGAAACATACTTAAGAGACGTAACTGAGTTTTGGGGAACCATAATTCCTTTAGCTTACATATCTCATATTTGAACCTTTGTTTTTTATTCTTATATTGCTTCATTTTTCTTCCCCACCTACCCTTCCCACCATTAGGCCATAAAGTCAAAGTAAAGAAAGAATTTCATTGTATAATGGGAAAACTTTTCCTCATAATAAAAATATTTCTTGTCTTCAGTATTTCACTTAAAATCCACCAGGCTATTTTCACAGTGAAAAAAAGTGCTGGAAAGATAAAGAAAGGAAAGTTGTGTATACTGAATCCTTGTCTCAAATTAAAATACAAGGTTATGTTTGACTTTCTTGTTCAGCATTTTAAATTTTTCATAGGACGTTTTAGTGTGTCCTGAAATTGCAGCAAATGAATCTCCCTCCCTGCAGGCATAACCCACACTCCTGGAGCGCTTTGTGGTAAATGAACGCAGGAAACAGTCTGTGGTCTGCTCTACTTGGTGTTTCCTGATGTGTTAAGCACATTAAAGTCTCTGTGAGGCTCTGGGTTAAGGGGATGATGTGACGCTGACGTTGTCTAGCAGAGCATTGCTTCACCACTTGTGGTAATCACAGTTCCAGAAATGCTGGACTGGAGCTATAAAAGCAAAGGACAAACTTGCAGCACTTTCAGTGGGTGGCAGGTTGGAGCCCTGCGTGGGCGGTGCATAATTGTTGCAGGGGTGGAGCGTGGAGCGGTGTGCTTGCTCAGGATACAGGCCTGGTTGTCAGAAAGACTTCAGCTTGCATCTGGCTCAGCCATTTAATATTGCATGATCACGAGTGGATTATATTGGTTATCTGCAGCTCTGATTCCTCACTTATAAAACAGCATGTGTTAAGAAATACTTCGTTTGGCTATTATAAAAGTCTAGCATATCTTAAGGGCAGGAAAGTACTTCAAAATAGAACTTCCAGGAATATTATTGAAAATGTGGATATCTCATTAAATGACATTTCTTTTTAAAGACTCTGTAAATGGCTATAAAAATGCCAGCCAAATCAATTTCCTCCTTGCTTATTGGTAATCACAGGTCCAGAAGGGTCTTTTTCCTTTTGGATTAAAATGGGAAGCTTCCCCACTCCTCATTCTCCTCCTCAGTATTGGTGTGATTCCATGGGTCAATACAGATGTAAAGCAGGAGTCAGATTTTTCTCTTTTCCTCAATTTGTAGAGAATTCGTGACACAGGTGCAATTCTGAAGGTATTATAGAAAAGTATTTCTGTCATGTCTTATCCCTTGATTTTTGTATTGATGTTGACTATGCTTATGCTGATGAGCTATATCCCTGGCCTTAAAGATGATTTTTTGAGGAGGAAGATTGGTGGAAAAGGACAAAAAGTCTCTAAAAGGATTGGTGTCTTGGAGGGAGAGAGAATCTAATGCTGGTACCTGCCACTGAAACGAACTGCATACCTTTGTCCCCAAGTAGAATTGTCAAGTCATATGGTGGGAGCTCACAGGAGAGACAAGCTTAGCATGAGTGACAATGTAAACCCTGCCTGATATTTGCTATGGATTTCACTGAGCACTGTTGTTCCTGAGATTTCTTAGGTAACTTTTTTCATAAGAGTTTAAATGCTTTGTCTAGCATTCCAAATACTTTAAAAAGCTGTAGGTGTGACAGGACATGAATTTGAGTGATGCCATTGGCAATGTACTGTTAAATAAAAATAATCTAGGAAAATTAATAGTTTTTTTGGTATGTCTCCCACATGTTTTCCCTTTAAAAGCCCTTTCATGGCAGTATACCCTTTTTGCAAGTGGGAGTAGACTTACCACCATGAACTGTTGGTTTTTTTCAAAATGATAAAGCTAAGAACTATTTATTTTACTCACATTAAGATGCCAAACCTGCCATGCATATACACAGTCAATATTTATTGCAATATTTCTAGCTGTCAAGAATTGTGCTGGGCTGGAGCATAGTATTGGGTAAATTAGGCACATACACATGCATTAATTCCTTAAGTATTAATTAATTTATTGAGTGTGTACCATGTAGCAGTCTCTGTAGTGGATAATGGGATACTTCTCCCTGAACAAAATACAAAGCAGAAACAAATAAATCCATACTACTGGAAAATAAGCTTATATTCTGGTTGGTAAAGTGGAGAGAACCATGAGCAAAAGAAGTCAGTTGTAGATAAATCAGAGGGTAGTGAAGAATACATGTTAAGGGCCAAAAAATAAAGCAGGATATCAAGAGAGAAGGGGGATGCAATTGAAGACAGGTTGACCAGGAAAGACCTCACTAAGAAGGTGATTAAAAATTATTGGTATATGCTTGTATATAATTACATAATGGTTACACTCATTATGGGATTTGTTACATATACATGACATTTTAAAATTTTTCTTAAATTTTCTCTTCCCCCCTCTCCCCCATTCCCTTCATGATATCTCCTGGAAGCCTTTATATACACTTCATATTATATTGAATATATATATATATATATATATATATATATATATATACATACATATATATATATATAAATTTTTATTTTATTAAAGTACAAATATCAATGAGACAGTTTTAGGATACCTTGACAAGATGGATTTGATAAATTAATACACTGCAAACTGTTTTCATAATGTTTTGGTATCATGGAATATATATATATATATATATATATATATATATGGAAGGGTTTACAGGATCATTTGTAGTGATCCACCTGTTTACAGCCTCCCGAGATTTGAGATTACAGGTGCACACCACCACTCTCAGACTCCTAGTCTATGGATTATACATCTATATATGGCTTTAGTACTTGATGATCGCATTTGTCATAAGGACTTGGTGCATGTACACAGCACTTTGCAAAAAAATAAATAGTAACAAATGCTGCAGAGGCTGAGTGTGAAAAAGAGCACTTCGTCATTGTTGGTGAGAGTGTGAACTGGTACAAGAACCATGGAAATCGGAATGGACACTTCTCATAAGTCTTAAATATAAATTCCATTAGATCCAGCTATTCCTCTCTCCTATATATCTTCCCCAAAGAGTGACATATCATATTACAGTGACACACACATGCCCAAGTTTCTAGTGGCACTCTTCACTATGGCTCATCTTGGAAGCAACCTATCTATCCTTCGGCAGATGAATGGCTGAAAAAAACGAGGCATTTATGCACAATGGAGTGCCACTCTACCATGAAGAAGGACACACTTGAGTCATCTGTGGTATAACGGTGGCATCTTGAAACCATAGTGTTAAGTGAAGTAAAACTAGACACATGAGCTTAAATATTTCACAGTTTCTCATAGAAGAGAAACCATGTAATTAATAAATATGCTGCAGAATAAAATATAGCTAATAGGCAATAGTGAGCTGGACCTTTGAAACATGGCAAGGAACCAAGAGGCAGATGAAAGAAGGAAGAAAAATGAGATTTAACAGAAAAAAAATGAAGTGACTTTTGAGTAAAGACCTCAGAGGTTGGGGAAATGGACCTCGAGGACATAGGGGTGGCTGGTCCCTGTGGGCACAGGTCACAGCCAGGGCAAAGATGCTGAGCGGGCAGTGTGTGTGGCAAATGGGAAGCAACCCGGGAGAACGAAGGGCTTGGGACAGCCAGGGTGCGCTGAGGGAGAGGAGCAGGCGATAAGATCGCTGAGACGAAGATGAGCTCGTGGGAGGTCTTTTTCTTTTTAAAGCTGAAAAAGGGATTTTATTTTGATTCAGTAAGAAGTCAGTCTATTAGTAGCAGCCATTTACTTAAGATGAGAGGAGCAATAATCCCTATTCTCCCTGCTTCTTGGAGCCTTTTGCCTTTGTCATTTCCAAGGCTATAATTCATGGCCATTATTTCCTGAAAAAGGAAATGACCCCTGCAGGGTCACCTGAAATACCCATGAGCAATTGCTGGAAGGTGGACCTGGCCACTGAGCCATCCAGGGCTTTGGGTCACCTCCCCCTCATCAACCCAGAGCAGGCCCCAGACAACATAAGAGCCACAAATGGAAAATCCATGGATGAGCAGCAGGGCTGTGTGGACCATGCTGGCAAGTCCCCCTGGAGCACCAGAGGACAGGTCTTTGGAACCTCATGCAGGGTGCTAGTCACAGCTACTCTAAGGGCTCTGGGGACCAGGGTTATAGGAGTGACAGGGTGGGGAGGGCACCAGTGTGGAAATGGACCATCCAGAGACTCTGGTGGCAGGAAGGCTGGTTGTGACCATCACTCTGGAGGGAATTAAAGAGACAGTTATGACAACAGAGAGGCACCTACACATGGTGACATGAGTGACACTTCTGGTCCAGGGTCACCCTCCCCTTCCCTGTGCATTTAAAGACTTTTGAAGCCACACTGAAACTTCTCTTTTAGTACATCATCTATACTTGAATTGAGCTCCCAAAGTATATGAAGATCTTTTAGAAAGTTCCATGTGTTCTATAGTATTTTTACCTCCATTTAAAGACAAATTTATGGGTCATATTATTATTTTTTTTGTGTTTTTTGAGACAGGGTCTCACTATGCAGTTCAGGCTGGACTTAAACTCACTTTATAGCTCAGGCTGGTCTTGTTTTTTTTTTTTTTCCTTTCATTTTTTTGAAGTACAAATGTCACTCAAACAGTTTCAAGACACCTTAACAATACAGATTCGATTAATTAATACATTGCAAACTGTTTTCATAACATTTTGGAATTGTACAAGGTGCATACATGATATTATATTTACAGATATTATTTTAGATGTGATGTGTGTGTATAGACAGTACAGTTGGGATAGATAACACTGTGCTTCTACGTAATTCTATGAGAATCAAGATCTGCACTAATGGTTGGACAGGATATTATGTCGGCTTCTAGTACTACAGTCATCCACTAGGAAAACAATTATTGAATTTTTGATATAATTCAGGTATAAAAAATAAGCAGCTACACTCTTAATTCACTGATAAGAGATATCTGCTAAAATAATATCGTGGGAGGTCTTTCTAGTCTTAGAATCTGCCTTTCACTCTGAGACAGAAAGTTATTAAAGGAATTTTGGTTTGCTCAGTTTTTCTTATTCATTGATTTTGTGTGTGTGTGTGGATAAGAAGCAGTGATTTCACCTCAGCAACCTTACATGGGCTACTGCATGATGACTGGAGAGAAGGAAGAAGAAGTAAAAGCAGGAAAACCACTGGGAAGACTTGGTGCAATCCAGATGAGACATGAAGTTGACTTGAAGGAAAGTCTGGTGGTGTAGAAGTCATCGGTTCTGGTCACACTTTATAAGTGTCTCTGGAAGAATATCCAGGTAGATTAAATGTGCTCCAGAGAAGTGTCAAAGGCCCTGAAGTTTTCAGTCTGATCAAAGGGGCAGCTGAGACAGGCAGGTGGGTTTAGTTTATTCCTAGTCATGGTGTCAGAGCCTATTAGAAAAGAGAAGGCTCTGGCAAGCAGAGATTAGACAGAGGATCCTGGCATTGAGGAGAAAGGTTGGAAATATAAATCTGGAAGTTGGCGGTACACAGATATTATTAAAAGCAGTGAAACTGGATGGATATCAGCTAAGGAGGAAGTTTTGATACAAAACAGAAGAGATCTCAGGGATGAGCCCTGGATCTCTTCCCAAACCAGACGTCTAGATGAATTGGAGCAAAGCCGAGAGAGGAGTGATTCATAAGGAGGTAGTAGGAAAATCAAATCAGATTGGAGCCAATTAGAGCAGTGCAAGAAGGGAGAACTACGTCGTGTAAACCTTGTCAGATGCAGCTTGTGGGTGAAGGAGATGAGGAACCAGATCTCTGCACTTAGCAGCATGGGGGCCATTAGCTGATCTGGAGCAGGGCGCAAGAGGGAATTGATGGAGCAGAGCTGAGACGCTCAGCACGTGGTGCAGACCTTGAAGATCAGAATGATCTGAAGGACCTTTACAAAACACAGATTCCTCCATGCTTTTCTTTGAGAAGTAGATTCTAGAAATCTACAATGGGGCCTGTGAGAACTTTGCCTTGTGTGTATGAACAGTACAACTGGGCTGTTGATGACATGCCTTGAACTATTGTTAAACAGCCAATCAGACAAGTAGTGCAGTAACAGAAGATGCTCTCAGGGACACTGTGAAATCCTGTGACCTGTCAATAGCGTTGGTGCGTTGCAACTGTTTGGATTGTAGACATCTGTTTTGAGAGTTGCCTTTATGCCCCTGGACTGTGTAACAGTGATAAAGGCCATACTCTCCCCAGAAACGCTATTGAAACTTTTAGTATTTGGGAATGTGCAGTGAATACAAAATGAATGAATGTAACTAACAAGAATATTTCCCCTGGGATTACTAAGAGCATTTCATCTGAAGCCTTAGTGACAAGGGTTAATGCTGGCTATGCACTTCTAAGAAACACTGCCTGGCTGTCTCTCTTCTGTCTTCAAATCTCCTCTGGAAATGTCTAATATGAGTGAGAAGTCGTCAGCATCACCCTAGCAATGTTTCCAGAAATGACCACATGGTTGTTGAAACCATATTCACACAGCTTCAGTCCATTCTCTTTAGTGACCTGATGGGATTTTACACCACCTGTCTTCTGGAAACTCTTTAGATATCACCATTCCCTTTTAATTAAACCCTCTATAACTATTCCACTGGTGCATTTTGCTCCTTCCCCAAAGCTTTTGGTGTTGTTCATGGAAATTCTGTGATATTCTTAATTATTTTTCTTTCATAAAGTATTTTCCATCTTAGACTGGAACTTTCAATACTATCTATGCCAATGACCCCAAATCATATGCTGAGACAAATATCTCAGTCTCTCTGTGCCTCTGTGTCCGTCTGTCTCCTCACTTCCGTCAGTGAATGTTTCACTGTCCTTCAATTTCAGCTTATTGCAAGGAAGGCTCATCATGTCTTGCTGAACTATTTCCCCTTTCTTCCTCACATAGTTTAAGGTTTAAAAATTTATTACAGTGAAAGATGTATTGCCATGAATCTCGCTCAAAATACTTCCCTTGCCTTGACCACACTTATCTCATCCTTCATTTCTTTTCCTTTGTTTTCCTCTTTCTCTCTTCCTTCCTTCCTTCCTTCCTTCCTTCCTTCCTTCCTTCCTTCCTTCCTTCCTTCCTTCCTTCCTTCCTTCCTTCCTCTGCCTGTTTCTATCTCTCTGTCTCTCTCCTCACACACACACACACACACACTTATATTTTCTCATGTAGTTCAGATTGGCTTTAAACTTACTTTGTAGCCTAGGTTGTCCTTGAATTTACAGCAATCCTTTTGCCTAAGCTTTCTAAGCCACCATTCTTGGCTGTTCTTGACATTTTTTAAAGCAGTTCTAAAACTCCTTTTTCATAAGTGTCTTTGAGTGTTGTGATAAAAAATACCCCAGTTCCGCCAAAAAAAAGAAAGAAAGAAAAGAAAAGGAAAAATACCATAGATGCTACTCCAAGTGCTATCCAGAAGAAAGACAGGCTGATAAAAATTTGTGATGTGTCCTCATACACTATTTTCACAGGATCTGGCCCTGTGAGATTGCTGATTTTTTTCCCAAAGTCAAAATGCCTACAAAAGGCAATTCATTTAAAATTCAAGGTGTAGAATAAACTGTAACCCATGTAAAAGAGGACTTCCAGAGCTGCTTTGGAAAGTATCAAGAAAGGTGAGATAATTGTGTTCAGGAATGGGAGTATTTAAAGGGAGCTCATGGTGATGTATTTTTATTGTAATAAATTTTTAAAAGCTAAACATCCACTGTAATTTTTAATCATGTACCATAGAGGTTCTGAACAGAACATGGTTCTTGTGGACAGCTCATACCTTAGAGAAAGAGGTGAAGATGAGACTTGACTTGTTGTTTTTCTTCTAAATCTCATAGGTTGGATTAAATCAGAACTCAGGAGATGGCCTTTTCATTCACATGAAAAATACATGGAAGAAATGAAAAATGTTTTGTTTCAATAGTCAGTTTTATTTTTTAAAAATTCATTAAGCAAACAGTTGGGAAAAATAATCAATCCAACAATAAAATGATAGCAATAATGTTCTCCATATGTGAATATAAATCCCATCTCAGGTTGTGAGGCAAAAAATATTCAAAGGCTAAAATCTAATGTAATCTAAATTCATAATCTGCAAGCCCCAAATCCAAATAATTCAAGTCTATAATCAAATCTTTTCCATGTGCGATAACTGCACAAGACTTTAAATCTAAAATTTATCAGTCCCCCTAACTTTGTGTCCTGCTCAGTCCCAGCCAGATGTTTTTTGCTACCTGACCAGCACTGCAGTTCAGGAGTAGCAGCCAAATCTGCCTCAAGCTGTGCATCTCATGCCTCACTTGAAGCTCTCAAAATACTGCCTGAGAATTAGTTCCCCTTCTCCAACTCAATTTGTAAAACAATCTAGTTTCCACGCTCCTGAGCCAGTAATTTTCTTTCTTTCTTTCTTTCTTTCTTTCTTTCTTTCTTTCTTTCTTTCTTTCTTTCTTTCTTTCTTTCTTTCTTTCTTTCTTTCTTTCTTCTTTTTCTTCCTTCCTTCCTTCCTTCCTCTCTCTCTCTCTCTTCTCTATGATATACTAGACCTTGGTATAAATGAAGTATTATTTGTTATCTTCTGGAGAAGAGCACATTGGCCATTGCTGTTTCTTTCAAACTTAACAAGGCAACGGTGGCAGCATGAGGCACTAGACATTATCAAAGAGCCTCTCTTTCTAAGACTAAAACCCTCCTAATTTATATCTTCCTTTTAAGCTCATCACTCTGAGACCCTGCCTCTGAATTGAGTGTGGGACCGCCCTAGTGGCTGAGTAGCAAGCTCTCTGGGGAGCAGATCTATGATGGCCACTATCCTCACCTCTTCTTATAGACTTGTTTCACCTTTAAACTCTGCCTTCAAGAATCAGTTGCTCTTTCACATGTTCTGTAGTTGCAGTGGGGTTTGCTTCTCTGAAACCCATGTTGAAATGTGATTTGCAGGAAGGTGTTGTGGAGAAGTATATGGGCCTGTAGGAGGAGGTGAGGTCTTTTAAGAGTGGTACCCAAAGGAATAGATTTGTCCTTGGATGAAAGAGTTCTTATAAGGTATTTCATCTCTTCAACACTTGCCTTGACCCTCAGTCCTCCCTGTAAATGACACTGCACAGGGCCCCCGCCAGATGAACTGTTTAAGCATGAATTCCTAGCTCTAGAGACATATTTTTTTTTTCATAAATGGCCCAGTCTCCAGAATTCTGCTATAATAAAGACAATACATAACCACCTAATCCAGAATAAACCTGAATCCTCAGACCTGAGTGTGGGTGCAATAGCAGCAAACAGAAACAGCACCCAGGACTTGGAGGTAGATTTATCTATATCCACAGGCTCTGATCAGGATCATTTCCAGAATGTTTGGCCTGATCTCTGGTACTCTAGGGCCTATATGGGATAAGTGAGCAGGGAGTACAGAGGCAGAATGGTGTATCAGTTGGCATTCTTTGTTTGTTTGTTTGTTTTTGTTTTTTTTCTTGTGGGGATTGAACTCAGGACCCTGCACTTGCCAGGCAGATGCTTATTCTACTGAGCTATCTCCCCAGCCTGGCAGTTGGTTTTTATAATATCTGTCACAGTGACAAGGCATTTCTAAGAAATCAACGTAGCAGAAACTGTAACCAGAAATACTGCCTGGGCAACTAATAAACTGAAGTACACTGGTTTGGGGCAGGGTACCTTCTGCTACATGGACAAACTTTATTAATTCAAGAATCATTCTTTAGAACACAAAAGCAGAATAGAATCTGGGGCAGCTAATCCAGTGCTGTCTATTTTCCCTTATCTGAAATTGAAGTCAGGAAATGATGCCTCAGACTGGCCTTGGTGAAGTTCTACTAGAACACAGCCATGGTAACTACTTGTGTGTGCTTTGTGACTGTTTTCATGATGCAATGAAGAGTATGATACTTAAGAAACATACCAAATGGTTCATGAAGCCTAAACTATTTTTATTTTTAACCTTTCTTTAATGTTTTTCTACTTTGAAGCTAAAACATGCGTAGTGCTCTATCACATGAGAGACTCATTATCTTCCAGCCAGAGAGTGCATGGAATTCTTCTCCCAATGCCTGAATCTAATCTTCTTCTGCACTCCTAGCAACAATAAGGCAAGTGTTCAAGGATAAGGGGCAGTGCCAGCTCACTAGGTTCCACGTAGTCTGTCTCTGCTGTGGAGACTGTGTGGTCAGCATGAGGCTAAGTCTCTGTGCTCTGAGCTTTTTCTGAGGTCTAGATGATAGTTTTGTTGGACTTGGCAGGGACCTACCTCATAGAGTCACCTGTGCGCAAAGTCATCAAAAGCTGCAGATTTAACTCCCTATTGCTAAATCTCATGGTGCATATTTAGGCCCTAATGTTATTGCATGGTTACCATAGTCAAAAGTCAATAGCACACATATTAAAAACTAAGAAAGCAAAAAAAAAAAAAAAAAAAAAAAAAAAAAAAAAAAAAAAAAAAAAAAAAAAAAAAAAAAAAAAAAAAAAAAAAAACATAATAGCTTCTTGTCCTTGAGAACATTTTATAAATCACCAAGGTCACCTACACTGACTTTCAAGTCCAAGCCCCAAATCATGTGCTCTGACCCAGTAAAAGCCTTGCCAGGTGTTATTTGGCTTCTCAGAGCTCTGGGCAGCAAATACAGCACTGATGTACTTCAGGAAAGTTGATATCACCTTGTACTTGGCTCGAGCTAGGAACAAATAAGAGGTAAATTAACAGTGAAACGCATGAACTAAAATATGACCTCTATTCCTGACAGAACTGAGAGTGGCCTCTACTGTAGGCAACTGAGTGTTCTCGAGCCACACTCAGAGGTAAAAGGATTGTCTACCAAGCCACCAGAGCTCTGACTCAGGGAAGACCATTTCTTAAGCTTACTGTACGGGGGAAGACAGAGTACACAGTTCTGTGTGGAGGCTCATGGAAAAGGAAAGGCTGGGCTTCTGTCCAAGTTCTTCAGAACCCACCAGCCTGACTGAGTTTCTTTTCCCCAGGACAAGGGCATTACTATTTGGAGCACTCGGCATTGAATCCAGTACCTTTGCATTGTGTTACATCCCCAGCCCCTTTTCATTTTGAGGCAGTATCTCCCTAAATCACTTAATTGCCCAGACTGCGATCAAACTTATGATCTTCTTGCCTCAGTCTTTTAGAGTACTGTGATTATGGGCATGTGCTACTGCTCTGGGCTAGGACATGGGTACTATCCTAGTTGAATTTTTCACATGGAAGGAGATGTCAGATATGAGGCAGAAATACACCTCTGTGGTGGGTAGACAACTCGTGATCAACTTGTAACACCCAGCTGAACTGAACCGACCTATGCTGGGTGTGGGAGGTCCCCCTGAGGGTTGTTGCTGGCAGCATAAGAGGCAGAACTGGAGAGAAAGAAGTTCAGAAGATGTTGGGCAGCTATAAGGAAGCCTTTCATCCTGGGTGAGCTGGTCGTGCTGGCTTTACTGATGAACTCGGCTGTTCTCATCTTCAAAGGAGCTCAAGACCTAATCACTGAGAATAGCTATGGTTCACTTTGGGGGAGCTCTGGTCCTCATTTTGAGCATTTCTTCCTTTCTCTGGAGAAGAAGATGGTGCACTGGTCAGTCTACTAGAAAAGCTTGTTGTGCTGGATTTCCTGATGGGAGCTCAGCTGTTCTCATCTCAGAAGAGCTCAGGAACTCTCTGTCACTGAGAATGGCAGTGGTACATTTTGTGAGTGCTCTGGTCCTTATTTTGAGTGATGTTTTCTGGCTGTAGTGCAGATACCTCAGCCTGCTACACAGATCCTTGATCCTTTTGGCACAGGCTTTCCAGGTTCCACCAATGACCTTGGGTATTCATAGCTCAGATTTGTGAAAGGGGCCTGCATGAGACACTGCTGTGGGCTCTTGGCCTCCAGCTGGACTCATGAAGGACGTTATTGTGGGATCCAGGCCCTGTCCTGGATTCTTGATCTGCAGTGTATGGACAGATTTCCTGCATTTGTTTTATATATGACTCTGGGTGACTATTATAAACTAATCCTATAAATTACACACCCTGCATTATTCCCCTTGCAAAACCCCAGACTACAATATCCTCTAACCAACATAACATAAAAAGTTCATCATAATTTTGTGTAGCAACAATCTATTTTGTTATTATATTCTGTCCCCTTAGTTGTAGTCACATTTTAAGGAATGGAGTATTTGGGGGACTAACTTACAAATGTTTTCATCCTAGCTGCCAGGTACAATCCACAAATTATACAAATTTGATGTTCAGCTTCTTTATTTCTAGCTTCTCTTTTATGCAAAAAAGTAACAAGAAGCTTGTGTGAAACCTGAACAAAAGGGAAAATGCCTATTGTTTCCAAACTACAGAAGCAATTTTCAAGGTGGGTACAATATTTATTTGATCATTAGCTTCTCTCTGCCTAGTACACAGTACTTCTGGAGACCATATTCTAATCTACAAATAGTTCCTGGAGAGAAGCTATTGATTTAGAGCTTTTGAATTGAGCCTCAGTTCCTTCATCTTGAAACAGATCATCATGACTGTTCTATAAGAGGGTCAGTAGCTTTTTCTATAAAAGATCAGATAGTAAATATGTTCAGCTTTTCAGGTTATATGGTTGCAATTGCTGTACTGTATTTGTGTCAGAAAAGTCATATGTAATAGACAAATGCATGAGAGTGACTATGTATCAGTACGATTTTATTTAAAATCAGGCAATTGGACCCATATGTTGTCATTTGCTGGACCAATTCTAGATAGTTGTCTGAGGATTGAATTGAGATTATGTGGCTAGTGAAATGGCAGACAAATGGTAGGCATTCAGTAGATCCTCGGGTCCTGTCTTCTCTTTATTAGAAAACACTAGAAATAATTCCAGAGCCTGAGAAACATTTTAGCCGTTATATATATTTGTTTTGCATCTCATAAACCAGAGAAGCTGAAAGAGAACAATTATCATCAGCTGCAGGAGATTTGGATCACAATCAAGATTTATTACTTAGTTATTGTTGCAAGAGATCAACAATATTTGGACCCTTGCTACAAAATGTGAAATGCAGACAGTGTTACAGATAAATTAATGTATTTTATTAAATAAGTCAGAATGCTATTTAATTAAGTTTCTATTTATGACACAAAATTAATGCGATATTTGTTTTTCCAGGATGAGAACGAAACCTGTAAAATGTTTTTTTGAGAGTAAACTCTCCTTTTGAAACTTTTTGAACTAAAATTAGTATTTTCTTCTTTGATCCCTAAACCAATGATTTTATTCTCTGACTTAAAACAAAGAAACACTACACAAACTTGAGAGACGCTAATGATCAAATGAATATTATACCCACCTTGAAAATTGCTTCTGTAGTTTGGAAACAATAGGCATTTCCCCTTTGTTGAGATACATACAGGTCCTCATTACTTTTTGCATAAAAGAGAACCTAGAAATCAAGCTGAAGGTCAAATATATATGTAATTTGTGGTCCCTGGTGCTTGAAACCAGGACCTTCTCACTGATCTATATCCCTGGTGCTTTTCTTTTTAAATTTCTAACTTTGAATCAATATTTTGTTAAATTGCTAAGTTGTAAAGCTGGACAGTAAGTTATAGTCCTCCTGCCTCAGCTTCCTAGAGTGCTGAAATTAGAAGGGTGCTCCGCATTGCCTAGCTATATTTCTCTTTCATATGTATAATTTCTGCCATGTCCAAAATAATTTCTGTACTCACTATAATCTTTTCTGTTTTAGGACACTACAAGGCATTAGTTTTCATGTGTGGAATTTCTCAGTCTCATGGTGGGTTTCACTAAAATCACCTAGAAACTTAAATTACCAGTCAGGGCCCATCTTTTCAGATTCTGATCTCATTTGGCTGGGGTAAGGCCTCACAGTCATATTTTTTTAAAATATAGCTGAGCTACGATTTCTCTATGTTGACAGCTTATGTTGCTGGATCTGACTTTCCCTACAACTACCAAAGAAAGCCCAACAGAACAAAATAAAACACTCACTTGAATTTTTGATTTGCAGATTGATCACCAAGTGATTATAATTTTTTATTTTATTTGCTGCTGTTATTATTATTGTTATTATTAATATTATTATTTATGTGATTGTTTCAGGGTCTCACTACACAGTCTTGCGGTGATCCTCCTGCTTTCAGCTTCCCCAGTGCTGGGATTACACGCATACACTACTGTAATAGGATTCTGGCCCACTCAGCCTGCCCTGGGGACAGGGCTGGCTTGGCATGTGGTACCAGGGATGGAACCTCGGTCCCTGCACTTGCCTAAGCTTGCTTTAGTCCACTGAGCTATCTTGCCAGCCCTAACTAATTTTTATATAACTATAAAACTGTTAAATAAAAACCTGAAAATTTTATGAAAATTCCTGAGTCATCCACATCCCAACTCTTTCATCTTCCTTTGATATCCATCTCAGCTGATGCCATGGTTTTGAAGCAGAGGAGCTATAGGAATATTTTCTTAGTTCTGGAAGCTTCTTATAGCTTTGGTGATTTCATGTAAACTGCTAATAAGGATAAACATATTCCTTAAGTGGGCAAATGGCTGTGTTTGCACTTCAATTTTTTAAAACAATTTATTTTTCCTGGCTAAAAATTAGCCTGGTATAAAAAGTAGGCTGCCAGCCATGGAATAGATATTAATACTTAAAAATCATCCCACCTTACTATTTCTTTTTTTTAAAAAAATGTATTTAGTACAGGGTCTCCAGGGTCTCACTACGCAGATCACACTCGCAGTGATCCTCCTGTTTTGAGCCTCCCAAGTGCTGGAATTATAGGTGTGCACCACCGTGCGTGGATTCAATGGCCTTCTCAATGGTGTACCCTAGGGATAGGGCCCACATGGCGTGCAGGAGATCAAACCCCAGTCCCTGAGACGCCTAAACAGGCACTTTAATTCGTGAGCTATCTGGCTGCCCCTTTTTGCTATTTCTTTTAATTGTTGTTTAATGAACAGATTCTTAAATGGTGGAAACCTAGGGCTGGACCCCCTGGCAGAGAGGAGGAAAAGGAAGTACAAGGGACAATAGCTCAAGGCTTGACCTGCTTCTGGGGTGATTCAGAATTTGGCCCCAGGACCTTGTCTGGGCATTCTCTAGACAACATCTGTCAGAGCTTTAACATGACAGTGTGATTCCTGAATATCCCACCTCGGCTGGAAATTTAGCTGTGTGTTCCACTCTCTAGCATGGCTACCTTGCAGCAATTCGAAGTTTCTTCACAGGCCCTTAGATGGGATCTTTTGATATCATTTCTTGTGTCATGTTCTGGCTTATGAGTTTAATTGGAATTTGTCTTTCACTTTGAGTCACATATCAGTGTAAGTTTAAAGATTTGAATAAGCAAACTGTCCATGCTCTATCCTCACAGCACTGTCTAAGAGCAATGCACTTGTTCTGTCCCCTTGACACAGGCTGGTGAATGTCTCCTGTGGCACTCATTGTTTGGTTTCTACAACTAGGTGTCTGGACTAATTTCATAGGTTTGTTCCTGTTGAGGCAAATTAAAGGATTTTCACACAATCCTCCCTGGTAACCTCCCCAACATCAGGCATGGTCCTTGGATCCTACCCACCCAGATTCCTCTGTGCATGGAGGACTGAGAAGAGTTATATAATTCCCAAGTTGACAGGGATTAAGACTATGTAAGAGGACTTGAAGGTATGCTGCTATTTCTATGCAGAAGATTCTATAGTAGGCTAAGGCATAAGATAAAATGAAAACATGTGTTACTTAAATTCCAGTCTTACCTTTTGGACTTCTTGTCCAATAAATAGTAATGTAGAAGACTAAGATAGGATGGGTTTGAATCCTGTTTCTCCTTTACCAGTTTTGTTATCTAGAGCTTGTTTATTTTCATCTTTGATTTTTTTCTTAGAAAAATTGAAATAACGGTGCATTTACATTATCAATTAATAGGTAGATTAAATGAGATAATGTTTATAAAGCACATAAAGCAATGTGTCTTCTATAGCAGAAACACAAGAAGTGACTATTAAAAGAATGATAGGGCCAGCTGTTACTGTATTGTGTTACCCTTAATCAATGACAGTTTTGGTCTCTATTTATTCATGAAATTGTTCTCCATCTAAAAAAAATACAAAATTTTCATCAAGGACAAAAATTATAGTTTCCTTCCTTTCTTTTTTTTTTAGATATTGAGGTTTTAAATACAGAATGTTAATGCTATGCACTTTCAAATGTATCAATTTAAAATTCATGAGTCCTACAGAACAAATGGATGTTCTTCACTTCGTGTAGTATCAGCAAAAGATACTCTATTCCCATTTTGCTTTTTTTTCTGCTCTGTACAGAAAGACTATCCATTATTTGTGGGCAACGCATTAAATAAGCTTGAATTATTAAGTCGGAACATTCCTCCTTTGCAATTATCTTTCATTCTTTGTGATTAGGTCAGGAAAAGGTGTCCCCATTCCAAATTAACTAGACTAACATCTGGGTAATATTGTGTGGTAACAAAGAGAAAGCAAGGACCAGATTACAGCTTATTTAATAGTAATTAATTCATGCTATACTACATTTATTGTGCATATTTTATGTTTAATTTTTATTTTGGTAAATTAAACAGGTTAGTAAAACATTACTTATTTTGTTGCAATGTTAAATGAATAAATATTGAGATAGTTGAGCTGGGGGTGGTGGTACATGCCTGTAATCCCAGTACTCTGGGATCCCAACACTATGAGGCTGAGGCAGGAAGATTGAGAGTTCTAGGCCCACCTGAGTAAGTTAGTAACTTAGTGAAACCCTGTCTCAAGATAAAAAAAAAAAAAAAATGACTGGAGTAGGCTGAGAATGTAGTTGAGAGGGAAAGCCCTGGGTCCAGATCCATTCCTCACTACTATCACAACAACATTCTCTGTGTATACTGATTTATCTATTATCTATCTATCTTTAAAGAGAAATATTACTGAGCAATAGTGCAGCTAATTTCCCTGTATGGAAAGAAAGGAGCAATTTCACCTGAAGACCTTCACATTGGCAAGACTAGACTAGATGGCCCGCTCTCTTCCTTCAGCTGTCAGGGCTCCTGAGAGGAAGCAAGGACTTTATTAGTGTTCAGAGACGCTCTCTGTAGGGTGAGGATGCAAGGAGCCACTCTGGGTGAGGGTTCTTCTAGCTACTCTGCTTGCATTACACTGGCGGACTGCAAAGAACACAGAGGCATGAGAAAAGGAAACAAGGATGGAGAAGAAGGAGAAGGAGGAGGAGGAGGAGGAAGAAAGACATATTGTTATAGTTTGTGTCTAGTCGTTCCTCCAAAGCCTCATGTAGGTCATGGGGCAGACGCTGTTGGAGGAGCAGTGAGTGTTTTGAGGGGAGGAGCCAGAGGACCAGGGCAGGGCTTGAGGGGTGGGGCAAGAGAGGTGCAAATCAATAAACTGACAGCACGTGCTATCCTCTAAGCCAATGGTCTCTCAGGGATGTGGACATGTCATTATGGACATGGCGGCGCCCCAGCCTCTCCCCTGGACCCTGCAGTGTGAGGTGGCAGGATCTGCGATTGAGGCTGCTTTGAGCAGAGTGGGGCTGTTTTGAGAAGACAAAGGCACTCTCTGGAGGGAGGAGGGAATAAGGCTCTGAGGTCTTGCTGCTTAATTCAGGCTGTTTTAAACTATGTAACCTCCAGTAACTGTGAGCTAAATAAGCCTTTTCTTCCCTCATCATGAGTGTCAGGTATTTGTCCTAGCAATGAGAGAAGAGTAACTAAGACATATCTATATGTATTATATATATATATATATATATATATATATATATATATATATATATTTGTTCATTTCCAGGCATACTAGAGTGGAATTTAAAGATGCTGTAGTAAAAATAAAAGTTTAAACACAAGTCTTACGCCATTCTAACATAGCAAGCAAGCCATTTTCAGATCAAAGCTATGGCTTATTCATGGTTTTTCTTTCTCTCTGACCAATTGGATTCTTTGTATTCTGCAGAAGACATTTTTCACTTTGTAGATTCCTCTATCTTCCTTCATCTTCATATAGCTCTTTCTTTTATTTCTTCCTATTGTTCTAAGATGTTTTTCTATGATCTCATGTTGCCTAGAGAATCTGAAATACTTCCCTGAAAGTAATAAACATTTGATGAGCAAAAGGCTTGTTAAATTAAAAATATTAATTTAAAACTATTAATTATAGCATTTCAGTTGGAAAAATAATTTTCTTTAATAATATACAAACATGTAGAATTAATACAAATACTAAAAGTTGACCTAAAGTTCCATACTTTATGCATTTATACATACTGAATCACACAATGCCCACTGAAGAAATATGCCCATGGTTCCTATTTAACTTTTATGTTCCTTAAGAAAAGAAATAATGTCTTGAGCAGGGCTAAGCACTTATGTGTGTTTACAGAAGTGCAAGTATTGCTTAGTTTACAGGAGGAAAAGAACATTGGTCATTGTAGACAAAAAGAATCTTAGATCTACTTTTTCCTGTGCACTTCATAGGTATGCAGGTAGGGCCCAAAAGATTAACTTGTACAAGGTTACAGCTCCAGGGGCTGCTCACAGCTGGGATAGAGCCCAGCTGATAAATATCCAGCTGGGGCTCCTCCTCTATGTTGTTCACTCCCGGGCATATGAGACTGGAAATCATTTGTTTTAATTTCCTGTGACATGTCAATATTCACAGAGGCTTTATTTAAAAAAAGAGGTATCTCTTTCAACTTAATACTACAAAACCATTCATTACAACTTACTCAACTTTTTATAAAATATTCTAGAAGCCTTTGAATCCTAATTCATTGCTAGGTATAGACATGCACTATCTGCTCATAATTGAGATCAAACCTAGCATTAAAATTTCCTCAAAAATTGACTATCCTTTCCTTTTTAGGCATTTGAGGTGAGCAAATTGCATTCTCAGACTGTAATTTGCTGGGTGACCCATCCATTTTCTCTTCAAAGCAATGTGCTTTCTTTTATATTTGTTCCTTAGAAAATAGTGTTTCACCATTTATTGCTGAAGGGAAGACAGAAAAAATTATTGTGTAAACATAAGGTTCTCCTTGAGGAATATTGGGTCATATCGAAATTGCTTTAATCTGATAGATTGTTTCATGTATAGAAGTGGAAATCACTTTCCAAGATAATTTATGTCTGCAAATGGTTGGGCAAGAGCACCCTTACATTGCATAAGCATACAGTAGTCCTTCACTACTCACAGCTCAGTTTTCACAGACTCACTGTTTCCTGGGTGCACAGTACTATATATGTACTCATATGTATAGTATTTATGATTTTAATGATTTTTGCCTAAAAAATTAAAATACTGAAATATATTAAAATATTAATTGTAATATATTATAAGAATATTAAAGCAAAATAAAATACACTGCTTACAGTATGTATTTCTTTAGTAGATGAATGTATACTGTACCACACAGTATACATGTGCTGTCAAAATTATGTAAGTTTACAAGTTTAGAAATGGGTTAAGAACATTAGAAATGGTTTTAAAAGTGTGGGAAAGGTTTATAAGAATGTGGGAAGGGGTTATAAAGCCTTTATATATAATCTTTATATATATATATATATAACGTAGATTATACTAAAATAAATATAGCACAGCTACTTCACTCATTTTCACTTGTCATGGGGGTGTTTGGAACGTAACTTCCACAGTGAATGAGAGACCACTGTAATGCTTCATGTACAATGTAATGTATACATGTGTATTATGAGTGGTCTAACTACTGTAATGGCTGGGATTGGATAAATTGCCCATAGGACACCAAATTAAAAGGAATTAAAGAACTTTCTATTAAATGGCCAGTGACCTCTGTGTTTCCCTAGCCATCTGGGAAGACACAAAGACCCAGTTATTTGTTCCCTACCTGATTTTAGTCTCTTTCTTGCTATAGCAACTGAGTAGGAATATAGTGTTCTCTATATCCTATAGGTGTGGGGCCAGGGCAGGAATGTGATGCCCCTATATCCTATAGGTGTGGGGTCTTGGACAGAGGAATTTATGGCTAAGCATGGGCAAATAGTTTGTTTCTTATTGCCCTAATTGTCCTATTTCTCCTTATCTCCTATGTGTTTGTTGAAGTTCTGACAGGTCAAGGGAAGGAGTGAAAAATGGGGTAAAGCTTCTATGTAAATACTTCAGGCAGTGTTAAGCTAAATTGAATTCTGCCTCAATCTCTCCTACTTCTAAAAGTAAATAAGGTGTTATGCTAGATGCCATCCCTTACATTCTCCCCTTTTAGGCATATTTTTCTTTCTAAGAAGTATCATGTCTATCTGAAGATGGTGGCTTATCCCTTATTTCATGTTCAGTGTTATCCTTTATCTCTATTGGATAGAGATATCCAATAGAGGACCACCTCTATTGGGCTGTCCAGTCATGCTCCATGTTCAGGTCATGACCCAATTGAGCAGACAGGACCCTGCAATAAATATACTAGCAGGGCAATTAGGGACCCAGAGATTCCCATTATGAGAAAGGTCAACCTGGGGCTCCAGTTAAATAGGGAATCATGCCACTTAGGTCTGTCATAGTCATTATACCTTCCTTTTCCTTTTCAGCATCACAGTTTAGTTTTTCTAGGGTCTCTATTATGACCCCTGACTTGTTGACATAAAAACAACACTCTTCTCCTAAGGCTGTGAGAAGTCCTCCTTGTTCCATGAACACCAAATTAAGCTCCCTTCTGTTTTGTAACACAACTTCTGTTGGAGAATTTTTCTGATTTGCCACAGCTTGGGCCCCAGCCACATTCTGTTCTATACTGTCAGTTATCCCATGAAGTCACTGGAGGCCAGTCTCTGAATGGGCTACGGCCCATTTTCTGGTAGCCAAACTTCTTCTTACAGGTATCCTGGCTAGAAGTGGCACTAACACAGGGGTTGCCTTTCATATACTCATGTGCCTTTCATGTATGAATATCTCAGGGAATAGCTGCATGTCTTTCAGTTCCCCTTGGATGATTTGTATTCAGGGAATCATTGTAGTCACTTACAAGGGCCCATCCCAGTTAACCTCTGTTTATGATCCAAACACATAAGTAACCATTGGTGCAGAAAAACCATGCCCCTTGGGAAGCCTGGTGGGTGACTGCAAATAACCTGATTTTTTTCCTTGGCCCACATGAAATCCTTTTCCTTACACTGCTTTGACCATTGACAGAGACAGTGTCTCTTCCTCTTTTGGGGAGTACAAGCATTGGGTGGGTGTTTCAGGCTCTGAGGAGGCTACAGGCTCTGAGGAGGCTCTAGCCTCTTGAAAGTATAGACTGGACCATATACACATCTAGCAGGTTTCTACTGATGGAGGGCTAGACAAGTTTAACAAATAGTAGATTTCACCAAGCAACTGATAGATTTCAGTCTTAGTTCTTAGCTACCAGTCTCCATTTTGGGTGATTGGGTCCTGATCTGGGTGCAAAACCCATTTGAGTACCTAATGTGACAACCAGCACATTTTTCCCAGTAAACCTGAATATGTGTATCACTTTGTATCCACTAACTGGTAAGGCAGTTCAGGTACCTATGAGGACTTCCTTCAAAAAACTACTCCCATAAGTCCAATTGTCTCACAACCACAATGTGAGAAATATGCCTCTCTTTCTTTAGCACAATTCTCTCCCGTCACCTTGAGCACATTTATAGCCCATGCTCCACTCTAGCCAGGTCCAGATTTTTGCTTTCATGTGCAAAGGAACATGGATTGATTGCCTGTTTTTGGATGTCCCAAGCAGGGATGGAATATTTTGCTGGGCCAGCCCTTTCCTTCCAGTACTCTGGGTTCCATAATTTATATATTGAGAAACAAATACTACAATCTGTTGAGCACAAAGAAGGCACAAAGGGGCAAGCACAGCTTGCCTGAGTCTGATAGAGCCCACCCATGCTCGCTCATAAGTGTGACCACATAGGTGTTCTGGAGTCTCCAAGCCACAGCAGTCATTATCCATCCCATGGTAGCTACCAAGGAGATGAGCATCACCTCAACAGCAGGTTCACTGTGATGACTTGGATGGAGCTTTCTTTTGCCTGAATCATTCAGACTGTGGGGGTTCACAGGGTCCAGGGGAAGGCAGGGCTGGTGGTACCTCTGCTACCCACTTTTTCACTTGTGAGTGACGAATCCATGGCTTATAGCACGTAACTTTAACACAGGTGGGTGTGAACTCAGGATGACATCATATGGCCCCTCCCATCTAGGCTTTTCCCTCCAGCTTTTCATTACCAGCTGGTCTCCTGGTTTGAAAGTGAATACATGGCTATGAAGCTGGAGTGGGTAACATTCTAATACAGCTTTCTGTATTAGAAAGACTTTTGCCTGGCCTGCAGTTGCTCTTACAGGCTCAGAGTCCTAATCTGTCTTAGTTCCTCCAATACTGGCACCAAGGGTGGTGGTCTTCCAAAAAGGATTTTAAAAGGAGTGAGCTCCTCCTGGTATAAGGTGCAATGTGATTGAAGCAGGGCCATCAGAAGCATAGACTCCCAGTTTTCACCTGTCTCCTGGCATAGTTTGGATGGGGTGCTCTTCAGGGTACAGTTTTGCCACTATACTTTGCCTGAGTTTTGGGGGTCAGTAGGCAGCACGCAGCTTCTCTTTTAGGTCCAAAACATTGGGAAAGCTCTGAACTACTCTACCCACGAAAGCAGGCCCATTACCTGAGCCCACTGCATGGGGATCCCATACCAGGGGATGATTAGTTCCATCAGCACTTTTATCACCTCTCTGGAGTTCTCAGTTCTGGTGGGTAGGGCTCTACCATTCCTGAGAAGGTGCAAATAAGTACCAGCAAATACTTTTGTTGCCAACAGTCAACCTGACCTCAGAAAATCCATTCTGACATCCTCAAAAGTGAGGGTTCCCTGTCAGCAGACACCCAGTTCATGCTACAAGAGAGAAACTGTATTATTGTTAGCACAAGTCACACATTTGCTGGCCACTGAGGTGCATAAGGTCCAAACCCTGAAGATATAGAAATACTGGCCAAGCAGCTTGGCCATAGCTATCTTGCCCAGATAGGTCTTGTTATGTAGTTCCCAAATCACAAAATATTCCTTGTGTTCAAGCAAAAAATATTCTTTTCCCTGACTAGATTTTCCACCCATTTATTTCTGCTGCCCCTTCTGACTTGGCCTGCAATAACCCAGTCTCAAAATATTTGGGTGGCTGAAGGAGTGGTGCTACCATGATATGTGTTTCTGGTAGTGAGTGAGTCCCCCACAGCAGCTTGCTTTGCTCCCAGGTCAGCAGCCCTATTGCTTCAGCCTTTTTCACGTCCAGGACAGCATATCACTGCCACTTTAGTGGGCCACCATACTTCCTGTAAGCTTAAAAACTCCTGGGAGTTTCTGATGTGTTTTCCTCCTGAGGTTAGGAGGCCTCTTTCCTTTAGGGCTTATGTCCCTGGGGGCAGTGCTCCTTACCACACCATCCTTCCCAGAGTCACAGGCATTGGTCCTGCTCCCTGTTCCCCATCTGTTACCATACTGCTTCCATCTGCAAACAGGATGAAGTTAGGGGTCTCAGAGTGGTGTGTCCCACAGGTCAGGTATTGCAGAATAAATAGCCTCATGCTCCATGGGTTCCAATGACATTGGAAGAAGGGATGCAGGATTAACAGCCTATATAGTCTCAAGAGTTAGATGTGAGTCTTCAAGGAGAGCTGCCTGGTACTAGGCCAGTCTAGTACCATGGAGAGACTTTCCACCAGGGAGCTGAAGCAGTGTATGCACCAGGTGGGGTGCAAACACACTCAACTTATGTCCCAGAGTTAATTTGTCAGCCTCCTTTACTGATACAGCAGCTGCTGCAGTAGCCCACAAGCATGATGGCCATCCAGCAGCCACGTAGTCCAGTCTTCAGACAGACAGGCCACAGGGCACTTCCATGGCCCTCAGGTCTGCATTAAGACTTTCCGTGCAACTCCATTTTCCTCATGAACAAGTAGCTGAAAGAGCTCAGTGATGTTTGGCAGGGCCAGAGCAGGAGCCCTCAAGAGTTCCTTCTTTAATCTTCAAATGCTTTCGCTGTTGTGAATTCCAAGCCAAGGGCAGGCTATTATCTCTTTTAAGGACTTCATACAAGAGTTTAACAACAGACGCAAAATCTGACACCCAAAAAAGCAACAAATTCTACCATTCCCAGGAACTCCCATAACTCCTTTTGGGTCCTGGGCTCCTCAAACCCTTGAATATCTTGGGTCTGGGAGCTCGAGAAAGCATGGGTTTCCCCTGTCATGGTGAACCCCAGGAATTTCAGTTTGGACACATTTGAGCCTTCCTCTTAGAAATGAGGTACTCCTTATTTTGCAGCACCTCTAGTAGCTTCTTTGTCCCTTCTTTACACAACTCCTGGGTCTCTAGCTAACAAATCATCTACATACTGATTTGCAGAGAAAAGTTAGGATTGTTAATACCAAAGGGCACCAGATTTTTGATGAGGCTTTTCCAAAACAGTAAAGTGAATTTTAAATCCTTGGGAAGTCATGTCCATGTCACTGGCACTTATGTACCCCCATCTTTGGATCATTCTGTTAAAGGCAAATGATTCCTGGGAAGCAGCTGTCGAGGGAATACAAAAAAATCTATCTTTAAATCTCACACAGCATACCAGATCCAGTTAGGTAGGAGCAGACTTAAGTCCCTTAATATAAAGTGTGGCCAAAGAAGTGTTATTTCTTACGAACCATAGACATTTCAGTAGTTAAATTCCTGTAGAGTGTTAACAGGCAACAGTTATGTTTTACAGTGAACATTTTTTTTTGGCGGGACTGGGGATTGAACCCCTATAGAGAACATTTGACATCAATAGTTATATACAGCAGTATAACACAACGTCTATTATTTATTTATTTATTTATTTATGGTGGAACTGGGGATTGAACTCAGGCCCTTGTGCTTGCCAGGCAAGTGCTTATTCTACTGAGCCATCTCCATGGGAACTAGAAATGTCCATTTTAGTTATCACACATATTACATAAGTTTTTGTCCATGTTGGCTTGACATGAACCTCTCTCCCTCTCTCTCCCTCTCTCTCTCTCTCTCTCTCTCTCTCCCTCTCTCTCTCTCTCTCTCTCTCTATATATATATATATATATATATATATATAGATAGATAGATAGATAGATAGATAGATAGATAGATATATTTCAAGCAATGACCAAATTGTTGGGGGTGTCTTCAAGGACATTATTGGGGCTGTCCATTGATGAACACAGCTTGGCTACTCCACCAATCAAGTGTCCTGTCCGATAGTCTCTCCTCATTTTAATGATTTTTTTATATATACCAATTTTGATATCACTTAGGCCAGCTGGTAACTCAGGAGAAAACATGCTTTCAAGTCTATATTTAAAGCTCAGATAAAAGAGAAACAGCTGATCACTGAACAACATAGAAATCCATAAACAAATATGCAAATTAAACAAATATCTTTATAAAACTAGAATATATTTTGCACTCAAATATATTTTGCACTCAAATATATTTCTGATCAGGTTAAATTCTCTCTCTCTCCCTCTCTCTCTCTCTCTCTCTCTCTCTCTCTCTCTTTCTCTCTCTCTCTCTCCCCTCAATTCCTTTACAAACACTTTCTTGAAACTTCCTCTGATTCCATCATAAACACTTTCTTTTTCCCTCTCTAACAGCTTTGTACATTTTCAATTGAAAGATCTCTATCCCCTGTAATAGCCTTCCTATAGGCTTCTAGTACCACTTTCCTCTTTTCCTGTCTATATTTCTATTCTATGTATTTCTCTACTATGAAGCAGTAACTTATTCCTGCAGAATTTTTACTTTTGCAGTTTGCAACAGGTAACCAGAGGAAGCACAGGCTGGGGGCAGGGACTCAGAATTCCCTCACTGTGGTCATGGCAGGAGAGCAGCTGCTGAGGAGGCTGGGGATGGGGTCAGGGAGAGGTGAGAAGCAAGCCTTACTAGCAAAGGCAGGACAAATAAGGGCCCATGAGCTAGTGAGCTCCATACGCTGTCGTTACCCTGCCACCTGCTCAACAGTGAAAGGGGGAGGAGTAGAGAGACAGAGAGAGAGAGAGACAGAGAGAGAGAGAGATGGATGGAGAGAAAAGATGAAGTGTGAGCACTCACTATGGCGCCTGTGCTGAGGCTCCGTGGGGTGCCATAGCACTTAGGATGACATAACAGAAGTCCCCAAAGCATGCCTCCTATTTACCTTGGAACTTAAAAAAATTCTGAATCATGCAGCTCAGGACAGTCAGTTTGCTCTGTACTGTTCTGGCCATAACAAGGATCCCGAAAGTGTCCCCACTCGAGCTACACACACGTTCAAAGCCCAAGACTGATGTAATTTGAAACAGTGGTGATAACCACAATGCCATAGGGCAGCCAAGCTAGGTCTGTGTCCTTTTGCATTTCCAGATAGACTGTCACAAGAGGCAAGAAGGGAAAAAGAACAGAACTAATACCACTGTCCCAGCCCAATCTATGGACTCCATGGTTACCCCCTGGTGCACATGCAATGGGAGCATGGCCACATCGTGAGCAGAGAACAAACATTTCATACAAGTAAACAAATGGACAACAACATCCTGGGACAGGATTTGGTTTTGTTCGTTTTTTTTTTTTTTTCTATTTATACAACCTCTTTTCTTTACTAATTTAAATTCTTGGCTGCATTTCAAACCAAGACAAATGCAGGGTTACAGCCCACATTCCCACAGATTTATTGGTAAAGCAACACAGAGTCCCCTCTGCAACAAATGCAAAAGAAACAAGGGAAACAGACCTCATGGGGTCTCCAGCCCAAGAGAAAATGGATGCAGGAATGTTTATCTATGAGAAATTAAACTCTCCCAATGAGAGAAACAACATATCAATAGTATCTTAATAATACTCATCTGAAATTGATTGCCATAACTGCCATGGAAGTTAGGGCCCACCAACACCAGTCTTGAGAGAAGAACAAAAGTCAATCAAATCTTATCTAGGTCATAATAGATTCCATCATTCCTTTCCATGCCACAGCATTCAACTCCTTCAACCACTTTGGAACAGTTAGCTGAAGTCAGCTTGTGGTGCCAAAAACCACCCAGAAGCAGCTCGCAGGCATGGGAGGCCAGGTGGGCCTTTTACAAGAGCATCTTGCCTGTGGGGATCCCAGAGGAACCCCCAAATATAACAGCCTGGATTGGATATATTGTCTACAGGAGACCAAATTAAAAGGAGTTACAGAACGTTTTATTAAGTAACCAGCAACCTCTGTACTCCCCATCCCATCTGGGAAGACACCAAGTCCCATTTCTTTGTTCCCTACCTGATTTTACAGTTTCTTTGTTGCTATGGCAACTGGGCAGGAATGTAGTGTCCCCTATATCTTATAGGTGTGGGGTCACGGCAGGAATGTGATACCCCTATATACTGTATGTGTGAGGTCTTAGGTAGAGGGATTTATGATTAAGCATGGGCAAGTAGTCTGTATCTTGTTGTCCTAAATGGGTCCTGTCTCTCCTTGTCTCCTATTTGTTTGTGAAGTTCTGACAGGGCAGGGGAAGGAGTGAGCAATGGGGTAATTTAGGCAAGGCTGCTTCTATGTAAATACTTCAGGCAGGGGTTAAACTACAGTGGATTCTGCCTCAATCTCTTCTACTTCTAAAAGTGAATAGGGATGCTAGATGCCATCCCTTATGCTACCTTTCAGTCAGTGACAGACTGCATATACAGTAGTAACTAAGCTGATAATGGAGCTGTATAGCTCCTGTCACCTATTGACTTCACAGCCAGCCTCACATCACTTCAGATGGTGCTCCTCATGTCGTGTGGTGATGCTAAGGCAGACAAATCTACTGCCTGTGTGGTCAGTTTATACATTTATGTATACTGTGCAGTACTTGATAACAGTACTAAGTGACTCACTGATGCCTGTGCTTACTATACTACACTTTTTAATCTTTATTTTCTTTTTATTTTTTATTTCTTTTTGAAGCAGGTTCTCGCTATGCAATTCAGTTTGGCCTTGAATTCACATTGTAGCCTAGGTTGGCCTCAAACTCAAAATGATCCTCTTGCCTCAACCTCTTGAGTGCTGGGATTGCAGGAGTGTACCACCATACCCAGTCTTTCACTTCTTATTTAAAGTGTATTATTGTACTTATAATTATTTTTGATAGTAGTCAGCATTCCAGATTATACTGGTGACAGTCTCACATCTCACTTTGCTGCATCTCTTGGTTGTATTAGGAGGCCGTGTGAAGCAGTTGCCCTCTATGACCAAGCTTGTCTAAATACCTTCGTGATGCTTGTGTGGAGATGCAACCCCATAACACACTTCTAAGAACATGTCCTCATTATTAGGGTATGCATGACTGCATGCAATTTGCATAGATACCTAAATGTATATATAGATGTATAAATACGCTCATTAACATCACATTTGCAAACTATCTCCAAAGTATAATCCTGGCCTATGCTTGTAAGAAGTAATCTTGGAGCCAATGACCTAGTTAGTGATCTAGTCAGTCCCATATGTGAGGTGGTAGACATGTTAATTACTCCAACCATTCTACAAAATGATGCATCAGAACATTATTTTGTAACCCACAGCTATAGATAGTTATTAATTGGTCAGTTAAAAATAAAACTAAAATAACAATTGTCCAAAAATATGTGTTTATATAGTGTCATTGATGTAAGCCTGCTTGTAATAAATCATTACTAAAATCCATGCAATCATCATATTACCAATTTAATTTTGTACAGGGTTTATTTTTTTAAAATAAGAACAAATTCTGAGTAAGAGAAACAGATTTCATAAAAATATAAAAATTAGAATCCAAAATTAATCTACAGCTGACTTCTATGTTAAAAATCAAAATAAGAATGCCTTCTCAAAGCACATACAAAAAACTAGGAATGGAAAGTCCTGCTGCAATGCTATATTATGCCCACTCTGTTTGATATTTAGACAGATAGTGAGGGTAAACTGAACTGCATATGTTGGAGGGCAATAATAAGTTTCTCTTCTGGAGGGTTAACAACCTAAGTTTTCAGATCAAAAATAGGAGAAAAGGAGAGGCTGCAAGATCAGCCAACATTTTGGCCCTAGCCTTTTAAGGTCAGGGAAGACTCATGACATAGGAAAACCTGTACTATAACATCATGTAACACAGTTGTGTTCCAAATTTTCTGATCGAGATTATGGAGCCACAGAGGAATGCAATCGATGATGTAGAGTGTGCCTAAGGAGAGTTACATGGAGAGAAAACATTTTCTCAGACTTTCACAGAAAGCAAATTGGTCAAGCAATGGCCATGACTCAGCCACGTGGCTGACACTTATTTAGTAGCTACAAAGTGAGGTACAGGGTTACAGGATAACCCTTCATTGACCTTATCAGATACAAAAGTTACATTTCTTGTTATATAGATCATGCTTTATCTTGATCTTAACCATCCAGCAGAAAAGTATTAAAATGAGGTATATAACATAAAACCATATTAATATACTGAGCTGTGAAGGGATCAAGTCAACAACTTCTTCAGATAACCCACTACTATTGTGGACTGCTGGAATGTGTTATATTGTTTTGCTGAATTCATGCACCTATAGTATTTAGATGCCAATGGAATACCCATCTCTGATAGGACTAAACAAAAAAAGGGGCTACAAAGGAAGGACCATTTTGTATTTGTTTATACAGAATAGTTAGGATGGATATACAGCTACTTTCACTTAATTCAATGAGATTTGTACTAATAGTGTTTGGACAAGATATCCTGTCTGCTTCTTATATTATGGATAACCACTAAGAAGGTAACAATGTACAATGTATTAATTATTGAAACTGTCCTATTAATCAGCTTTGAAACTATCTCATTGATATTTGTGTCTCAATAAAAATAAAATAAAACAAAATGAAGGAAAAAGAAAACTAGGTATGGAAATGAAAACAATTGAAAGACAACTTTTCAATAAATAGATGAAAAGTTGGTCATACTGAATGACATGTTTCCCAGAATGGAGGAGAGACAAATAACTACTAAGAAGTACAAGTTATTTGGGCAACATCCCAAAATAAGCACATAGCATTCTGCAGGGGCTTAGTCACATTTACCTTTTTATTTTTTATCATGTTGATGATTATAAAAATCTTAAGGTGATGAATCCTTCCTCTGAACTCCTTGTAGTTCTTTAGGAATGTATCCTAATTCCTTATTATTTTAAATGGGAAAATGACTCACCAATCATTCAGATTCCCCCAGTAGTGAAGGTTAAACCCACCAAGGGGGGGTGGGGAGGGGAGGCGAATGAGAAGGGGAGGTAGATGGGGGTTGACAGTGTGTGAAAGAAAATGGAAGGAAGAACAAGAGACAGAAGTAAATGGGCAAGGAGATGTCAAGACATGTTAAAATAAATAAGATGTGTTATGAGCGTGTACTTATTCTCCATAATGTGTACAATCATTATGTCCTGCAGACATGTACTAAGAAAAGTTTGAAAGAAAATATTTAAAAATCAAATAAACCAAATTAAAGGAAGTAGAAATTGAAGCATCTTAGCTTTTGGGGAAAAGACTTGAGATAAGCCTCCCTTCTTCCCTAACAAGGGTACCTAAGGTGTGATCCCTTTTATGTGAAATTTTGGAAAACGCAAACTATAGTGTCAGGCAGTAGATCACTGTTTGCCTACAGACTGAGGGCAAGAGAGTTGGAGATGTGAGTCTTGCATTCTTCTCCCATTAAATTCTTGAGCTGTAACAGTGATTGAATTCTTATTTTAGGACAAGTCATTCCCTAATTCCTAAATATCTCATTTCCTAGGGGTAGGCGATGAGAAAGAAGGATTGCCCCTTTTTTAATTCTCCTATTGCCTTGCCTATTTCATGTAAATCTTTCTGTGTAGTCCTCTTTTCTTAGCAACAGTGCTAGTCACTCTTTCTCAGCTATCCAGACCTAGTTCTACAGCAAATTGAAAAGAACCTTTCTGTTTCACTCAGTAAGTGCAGTTACAGACTAACCTACTTGTCATGCAAAGCCAGCAGTGAGGTCATGTTGAGCTGTTTATAAATAACTTTCAATTATCAGCAAACATTAGAGTGAACATTAAAATAATAAAAATGATGGCCATGGTGTCCATTTACTAAGTTTTGATTATGCACAATGATTGCATTTAATATATGACCTAAATTAATCACCATAAAATTTTGTAGTAGGCCTTATTCTCACATCAGATGAACAAAATGAATACAGAGAAAAACTAGGAAATAGCTGACAGTCATACAATTATCATGCAAGAGGGAAGAATTTGGACCAAATAGATCTGACTCCACAGGAAACGTACTTCTTCCTCTTAGTTTACTGATTCTTCATATAATAACTAAATACTGGAAACTCATATTAATTGCCATGTGGTTTCTCACTAACGTACAAATCTCCTAAGAAAGAATCAACTTGCTATGGAGATGAGGAGACACAGCAAAAGCCATCACCCAAGACAATAGATTATTTTAGTGATACCTACCAAGACAAAAACAAGTTAGAAACTAATTCTTCAGAGCATGATTGCAAAATAAAGTACAATTGCTATATTTTTATGCTAAGAGACATTATTGAAAATCATTTTAAAGCATTATAAAAGTATCATTTCATTTCTTTCTCAGACATTTAATTCAGTGAAAAGTGTTGATTGGTGTCATAGGTGAAAGTAAGCACATTTTGTAAAAATAAGATGCCTGAATATTTCTCCATTATTTTAATCATATAATGTTGGCTTATAGTATTATAGACTATAATTACAAATATATTATAGAATTCTTTCATTTTTACATATATAAGAACTATATGTTTTGATATCACTTAATAGAATCATTTGAACACTTAAGATTTTTTTGTTTTTGTTTGTTTGTTTATTGACATAGGGTCTTGCAATGTAGACATGGATGGCCTTAAAGCTGCTTGCAGTGATCCTCCTGCCTCAGCCTTCCAATTACTGGATCACAGGCATGAGCCAACACTCTTGGCCTCCTAACTAGCTTTATAGACTCAAAGTTGGCATCCTGTAATTTTTAATCTCAGAGTCAGGAACTCTGACTCTTCAAAGAAGGACCAATCTGAATTTATTGCCTCCTGAAAGACCCACTCTGCCCATGAACACATCCCTAAATCTTCCCAGATGCCAGGCTCCCTGCTGAAGTCCTCTAAGTCTGACATTGACAAAGAGGTCTACTGCTCAGCTTTCCATGAGCTCAGCAACTGTAAGGGAGTCACTGTGTCCTCATGGGGAGCTTGACAAGCTGTGGCTTTCAGAGTCTTTGCAAACTTTGTCGAATAAGATGCACATTTCCATGTGCTGCTTATGTATTTTAAATCACATGCTATATAGTATTTTTCTTTTTATGCATGTCTGTGTTTTTAGGTGTGTGTATAAAATCAGAAATAAGTGTTTTCCCACCCCATACTCACATTTGTTCTGACTTCATTTTTATTTCCTGCTCAGTCCCAAACTTCAAACAACAGACTTATTATTGTTTATTATATACTCCCCCTTGGTTACATTGAGTTATCCGGTGTTTGGTTTACAATATTCAGAAACTCAAACGGATAGAGAAGACCGGCAATGGCAATTATTTTTAAACTAATGTCTTTTCCTGTTATAATAACAACTAATTTGTATATTCTTTTTCCTAGTCAGTTCTTCCTGAGTCTACATAAAAGAACTTGTTGAATTTCAGTACAGAGGCAGTCTGAAAATGTGCCTGATCTCTTCACCAAACAATCAAGGGACAATATTTCAGAAGACTTTAAGAATTTTTCTTCCCACAACTGTAAGATAGCAAATATATTTGGAAGCTGAGAGTAAGTATGGAAAGATTTAAATGAAGTGTTAGCTACATATTACATCTGCTTTTATTGAAAATGTTATCTTGTTTTATAATCCACAGACTATAACATCTGCTTGATATTTTTCAACTAAATGTAGTAAGAAGCCAATTTTGCAGTTTCCTAGATACATAGCAATTGCAGCTGTAATTTTCAGCCCGTACTCATCAACTTGATGAGTGATCAGTTTATTATCTGACTAATCACAGAGCAATATTGCCTAATTTGACTCATCATTTACTACTATTACTCTTTCATCAGAGTTGCTTCAATAAGTTCTACTTCCGAAAGGCAGTAGAATGATTTAAGGATCTGATTGCAGCACTTCTTCCCTGAAGTGCCAGCCATTCAATAATATCTGTCTCCTATGTTGCCTCATTGTGTCAGCATAAATTTAAAGGTTCCAATTCACATGTACATGTTAAGATTTCTGAGCTATAATTGATAATCAGTAAGCTATATGTGTTTAACATTTAGTTTGATAAAGTCAACCCAATGTTGTATCTATTAAACCATATGATGTATTGACATATAGAGGCTTTTTATCTAAGGGATTTTTAAAAAGAAAAATCGTAAATAAAATTACTATTTTGGGTGGCTAATTATGAAGTGGATTCTTTTTATTTACCCAGTTTAAAAACCTGTTAATGTATTCTGAGTGGTGGATGGACTGAAATAAACTTCATAGCTACTCTAAAATAGCATATTTTTATTTACTTGTTTTGACCTTTATTTTCACGCTATTTTAGCAATGAGTTAGATATCCATATGCTACACTTATTTCATTTTGCACACTCTTGTAGCTAGTATTCATTTGACCTTATTACTAGATACATAAATTTCAAGGCAATCAAGACTATCAGACAGCTTTCAGGCTAGAAGCACTTATGACCTGACGATGTGTCTTTTTTGTATTAGCCTATATTCCAGTTAATACTTTTAAAAAGGAAGGTCCTAGGAAATCTTCTACTGTCCCAGTGGTCCAGAGATGTCCTGGCCTCATGACTGATCCATGGCATAGACCAAGATCTGCAGGTGGAGCTGTGACACAGTCCCAGGGGTCTGTGTCCAGGCACGTTTCCTTCCTGCATCCCCACAATGGCTTTCAAGGCAGAGCAGGAGGATACTTCCCTAACATGTTTTTCTGAGTTCTGAAGTGAGATTATTTATTTTTGTATGTGGAATCTCAATGCCCAGTGTCTATTTTCTCTGAGCTTATAGTTAAGCTATTTTTGAGCTTAATAACCTTGTCTTATATCCCAAATGGATATTGATTATTTTAATGTCTCCATTTCTTCTGACACTAGTTGTTTTAAGGGCAGTGATGCTATTTATAGGTCTCTGACATCCGGATAAGGTAAGGGGAATGAAGTTCTGTTTTCTATAATGTCATTCCCTCATAATTTCAGTATAAACATTTATACTTACACAAAGCTTTCTGTGTCATTGCTCCTCCACAACTGTGCTGTTCTTGGGAGGTGTGTGGGAAATATATCCATATACATCTATGTAAATCAAGATAGATAGACAGACAGACAGACAGACAGACAGACAGACAAGAAAGATAGGGCATGAAGCCCTTGAAGATAACTTAGTTTTGTTATGCGGAATCTCAATGGCCAGTGCCTATTTTCTCTGAGCTCATAGCTTCACTGAGCTGACCAAGTACCCATATATAGCCAGTGCTCTCAACCATTTAGAAAATCTCTAACTGACCCAAAAGAGGGGTAAAATATAAGGTCTCATAATGTCAAGATAAAGGCAAGAGTGAGAGAAATGTATAAATTAGTTTGGAAAATAATAGGTTCCAAAATTTATTAATTGTATCTTTCATTTGAGCACGTTAGAGGTGGGCCATTGTTGTCAGACCCATGGAGATGGGTGTTTAACACTACCTCTGCATGGTGAGTTATTTGTATACTTTGACTGAGGCACAGCCCATCAGGTAGTCCTATAAATTCAATGAGCATCAATACCTCTGTTTTGTGGAGACTACTCAAGAATGAGACCTCCCGATGATAAAGACAGCCAGCTACAGGGAAGACTCTTCTGTAGTCGCTCTGCAGCCCCAGTCCGTGGGCAGCTCATTAAACCTCTGTGCAGTCAGCTCTTACAGCTCCCACACCAGGCCTCTCAGGGTTTCCCACGGAAACCAGCTGTTGTTGTCCTTGGCACTGAGATGGGGTCGCTGTTGGGACAACAGCCACTTGCTTGGGATATGCAGAAGAGATAAGATCAAGTTCCCAACAAAAATAGGGGAGGAAATGGCCTGCCCTTCGGCCCCTTGGCTGACAGACACACCAGGCTTGTGTTCATAAAGCCTTCAGCACACCACAGCGGGAGCCTGGGACAGAAAAACTGGGTGACTTAATCCAAGTTTCACTATATTTTGGGTTGAGAAGGAATCATTTACCTCTGATTTCAGACCCCTTTGTTCCTCTGACTAGCTCCATATATCTGACTTTGTTGAAGTTAGGCTGAAATCTTCCTCTTGCTTTAAAAGGATATGGTTAGCTGAGTTTTTAAAAGTATAATTACTTAAAAGTTAATAATTTAATATGTCTACTTCTGAAAAGAGGAATATTCCAAACCATATATAAGTTTAGATTTTGTAGATTTGTCATTCTATTTTGAGGACAAAAGACTGATGTTTTCAACATATTCCCTCCCTTTAATTGAATTCATATAGCTTACAATCCTTTTATTAGATTTTGGTCCCAGGTGGTGTGTGTTCTTTCACTTTTTCTTTTTTCTACCTTCCTCTCTCTCTCTCTTTCTCTCTCTCTCTCTCTCATTCTCTCTCTCTACCTCCTTCTCCTCCCTCCCTCCTTGTCTTCCTATGTAATGCCAAGTGTTTGACCGTATTTTTTGAAAAAGCCTTGCTTAAATTCTTGGGAGATATGGATTTAGGAGCTTCAATATCTCCTTCAAAATGCTGTGGAGATCTCATATGAATGTTCAGGGTTTTCTCTGACTTGTGAGTTTGAAAGCATATAGCGCACACTAATGAAAGCAGAAGAGAGAAAAGAGGACCTTGGAGCCTGGAGGTCAGATAGTGTAAATTTTTACCAGAAGCGTAAGGTGTCTTTATAAAGATTTCATTATTCTTTTTTTTTTAGCTCGTTGAAGACATCACCAGCAGGCAAGAGGCTAAAAATTCTAGTTTAGGTTGTAGCCGTGCTCTAACTATAATGAATTTTATTTTTAATATTGGGTTAGTAGCCGGTTAACCAAGGAACACTTTTGGGGTGACCCATGACTATTTTTGCATCTAGAAAGGTCAGCAGTCTTGACCATAAAAGCAAGGCCTTCTTTTGGACATGTGTCCTGCTGCAAGGTCAGTCACTAACTCCTGGGTGTTGGGATTTCTTTGGTTTCCATATCTCCAGCATGAGACAGCTGTTTTCCTGAACCAAGCAAGAGTGCTGATGCCTTGTGCCCTTGCTGGGTAAATCCGGGTCTCTCACGATGCCATGAAACTCTGCCGCACTGACCATGATTCAGGAAAGCTAAAATTAGTTTCTAATTTCTAAAATTAGAAAATATAATTAGTTTCCTCATTATATTTAATGAGGAAATCATTATTTTTTATTTTATTTTGCTATCCTTAGTATCTTACAGTTCTAGAATATCACTTTTGAAGATGCTCCTGAAAGAAGGAAACAAAAAATAAAATTTCATCATAATTATTATATTCAGTGACTGACCCATATATCAGGTGCCTGTGGATTAGTTTAACTTGTAGTATTTATTTATTTTAATTTTGTTTGTTTTAGTATTTATTTATTTGGTACAGGGTCTCACTATGCAGCTTGGACTGGTAGTAATCCTCATGTCTCAACTTCTGCAGCACTGGGATTACAGGTGTGTACTACCATGCAGGGTTTTGGTGGCCAACACAGTGAGCCTGGGTTCTGTGAGCTCAGAACAGCGTGGTGTACTAGGGATCAAATCTGGTTCTTGAGCTTGCTTAGGCTTGGGTGCTTAGTACGCTGAGCTATCTCCCCAACCTACTTGCAATATTTGTTTTAGGGATTGAATCAGGCTTGGTAGCATTTACCTGTAATCCCAGCACTTGAAAGGCTGAGGCAGAAGGATTACTGGGAGCTCAAACCCAGCCTGGGCTACAAAGTGAGTTCAAGGACAGCCTGAATTCCATGGTGAAATCCTATCTCAAAAAGACAAAAAATAAACAAAAGAAAACAGAAACTATTATGGGGATTAACATCTTCACCTTCAGAAATTTACTATAGAATATTGTTTTTCAAAGAAGTAATTCAATTCCATGGTATTGAAATAAAATTAAGTATATTTTTATTGGGGCCTTACCAGGCACAAATTCTTAGGAATAAAGGAAAGATAAAAATAAAATGATTTTAGTTTTCACAGTCCCAAAATTTTGTGGCATTTAAAGGTTCCTATAATGTATGTGCATAACACAGCTTCCATAAATTAATCTGGTGAGCTACTTCCCACTGCAATCAGGTCTTTGGAGAGTGGACAAAATAAGAAGGGAAGGGGCAAAGGCTTCACAATCGAGGTGAATTTACGACAAGGTAGTGATGACTGGGCAGTGTCTGCAAGGGGCTTGTTTCTCCTGAGTAGAAAAGCAGAAGAAGGCAAGAGAAGAGCAAGGAAAACTTACAGCGCAGAAGCTGCTCCCGGAGGGCAGGCGGGTGGGGCACGGGCACCTGGTGGCCAGAGAAGCCAGGAAGATCGCCCATGAAGAGAAGCTGGCTGACCTCAAGTGACGCAAGACTTGTATTTTGCCATCTGATGATGCCCCCAAGTAAAACGATGGGCCTGGTAATTTGAAATTACTCTCAGTTAGAGTAATAACAGTAATAATATTGAGTAATAATAAATGCAGGTTGAATGTGTATAAACTAATAACTATTAAAATACACTTCACATAATATGTCTTTGTATTTCTTGGCATTTATAAGTCTAGCAGCCTTTAAGGAAGTTTATGTCCAAAGAAGAAGAAAAAAAAAAGATCCTGGCAGAGTTTTCCCCCAGTCTTACTTATAAGCCATCTGCAAATCAGAAAAGCTCATCCTTGTAATATAAAGTACAATGATGCCTTTGCATACTTTCTAGTTAGCAAGAACATATTTCAAGTAGCTATTGAATCAGTCATTAATTGACAAGCATTGGTCATGTGGTGTTTCTTTTTTTTTGGTGGAACCAGGGATTGAACTCAGGTGAAGAAGAGCAGCTGCGTGTTTCACACAGCGACATTCCACAGATTTTCACAGAATTAATGTGAAGTTAGAGATAGTCTTAACTCTGATCTTTTTTTTTTTTTTTTTTTTTTTGTCTTTTTTGAGACAGGGTCATGATATGCAGTTCAGGTTGGCCTTGAACTCTCTTTGTAGCTCAGGCTGGTCTCGAACTCGCAACAATTCTCCTGTCATCTCAGCCTCCCAAGTGCTGGCATCCCAGACATGTGCTACCATACCCAGCCTAACTCTGAATATTGATGATGGTAAATTTCTACTTCTTATTTCTCTAACTTTTAATAAGGATGGTAATGGCAATGATTGTAGTGATAATGGCAATGATGATGATAAATTATGAAAAATAATGTTTCATTAAGTTTATGTACTGTTTAGTTGTAATCAGACTTACTATGTTCTTTAATGATTATTTTCATGAATGTGTATCTCACTATTTTTATCTGTGGAGAAAGTTCAGAGTAACCATAAATACTATAAGAAAGCATGACCAAATGAGTCTTCTTGAGATTTAATGACTCAAGATCCACTACTCATATGAGGAAATTATTACAGGAAAGTTAAACTAGTGAGAGCATGCATCAGCCAGCCATGGAACAATTCATTGATAGGTTCCCTCAGAAATGTGTGTCCACACAGGGCACATTGTTAGGTTACAGATCTTGTCAAATTTGCCTGTGCTGGTTTGTCAAGTACTTAGTCCAATAAAGAATCGTTAAAGTTGCCAAAGCACTTCCCAGTGGTAAATTCAAGAATACAAAAATAATGAAATTAACAACAAAAGAAAAAAATCAATTGCTTCTCAGCTAGAGTCTGCAGTGGACAGAATATCACAAGGAAGATTTTGTGATTTTATAGCAATAATCTTTATTCTTACTGGCTTTCTAAGTAATTCTGTTCATCAGCTTTCTTACTAGATAACTCTATGTACACATAAAATGTTTCGCTGAAGAAGCCTGAAATTCATATTAGACTTGTCCTCTGATTATCAGAAAAGGTACTGAGAAGAGTCAGAAATGATGTCTGAGTGCAAGAATAACCACCACTGTTTGGGCTCACAAATCAACTAGTTTGGCTAGTTTTACCTACTTTCTTCCTGGATAAACCGAAGCTCGGGCATCATCTCACTGGAGGTGCGCCAGCCTCTCCTACCTACTCTAAAATGAGACTGACTACTACACCTGAAGACGCTCCAAAGCAAGATATTCACTAGTTTAAAAATCGCACTGGCCTCTGCGTCCTCTGTGTCACCTGATAATCCCTTCACCATTTTCCTTAATCAGTAAGTGCTGCGGTTCTGGCTGTTCCCAACCTTCCTTCTCCGTGAACGACAGGTCACCCCAGATCTTCACTGCTTGCTGTTTGTTCTTGTTCTTTCTATCTTGCCCCGCTGTGCTACAACACCGCGCAAGAGATTGGAGACTCACTGCAGTGGTCCCCAACACACGATACACAGCAGGCGCGGGGTGTTTTAATTTTTATTTAATTTAATTTTGCATTTTAAATAAAGAACATGGACCTGAGGCAGCGATTATGACAAGATTTTTGCTCTGTCTGCGTGATGTGCAGGGCCCCTTCGTCCTGACCTCAGCGCGCTTGGGCTGACCATTTCCCATACGAACAGCAGACACTGCTTAGCTTTGAATAAAGCGACTGGTTTGAAAAACGTTTCCCAGCAGTGACAGCATTTGATGAATTTTGCTTGTATGTGGACCCAGAACACCGTGCCGAGTCCCTGGTCACAGCCTTCTGGACACTGAGCTTCTCTGCGTTGCTTCTCATCCCAGTGGCAAGAGGGTCAGGAGGTGGCAAAGTCAGGAGTTCGGAAAGGCTCCAGCACGCACGCCCTGCCACGGCCGGAGGGAGGGCTGGCCTCGCGTGCCCAGCGGGGCGCGCTGTCCCCACGCTAGAGGTAGCAGGGCTGGAAGCCAGAGCCCACCTGGAGCTCTGTGTACGGATCTTCAGCAAAGGTGTAGACGAGCTGGACAGCGAGGAGCTGGCGGAGGAGCCCGGCCCAGTGGGGGACACGCCCGCGCAGGTGTGACAGCACACACAAAAGGTACTCTGGGGTATTGAGAGGATGTAGGTGTCGGGCAGTGTGTGCCCCTTACCTTAACTTCATGCTTCTTCTCTCCAGCCTCTTCAGATACAGCCATGGAATCTATGTGAAGATAGACGCTTCCTTTTAATGTTTCCATTCCATGTTATGACACCAAATTTATCAAATTTATTCTAGATCATAAAGTACCTTTGTTCACAAACTTAATTTGTTCCAAGATTCTGAGAAAAACGGAAGCATTCATGTTCATGTGGTGAAGACGGCCACTGTCGTGTTTGTCACCTGGTGTAAAGTTTGTGAACACAAGCAAAATTTTGCCCCCCACTTCTGTTAGCCAAGTGAATTGCTTACTAAAAGAAGCCTTCGTGAACGTCAGTGTTACTGTGAAGCCTTAATATTTATAAATTCATGGTTTTTAAGAAAATCTTCCAAGTACATTTTTCTTAAAAGATTTGTATCTTCAATACCAGTCTACTTTTCTGGTTTTTAGGTCTTCTTAATACTGAGGTTTGCCAAACATCTCTGTAAAGGCATCTCTCAGAAATATGCATACTAATCCATTAGTCTGGATTAATGTACTGAATGTGAGAAGAAAATTAGTTTCCTTGTTGTGTACTCTAAAATTTTATATGTGCATCATTAGCCCAATCTCATCACATTATTTATGTTCATGAAGTTTTGGTGGCAAGTACAAAACTGAATGGATTTTCACATGCAAGTTATCTAAACATGACCATGTATTCTGAACCTGGGATTACTGTGCAGGGATCATATATTTATGTATTTTAATTATGCTCTATAATAAATTTTGTGTATTTGTATATCATTTTATCAATGTATGACATTTATGTACTATTTATGAATTGTATAACCATATGGTATAAAATATAAAAACACATTTTGCGTTCTGCTTATATTTATCTCTCTATGTATTTATGTACTTATAGATACTTAACTCATTAAATTGTCTTATTAGATCTGTGTATCATAACTTTTTACTTTATTTCATTTTTGTTATTGTTGTTGCTGTTGTTGCTGATACAGGGTCACACTACGCAGTTTGGACTTGTAGTGATCCTGCTATCTTAGCCTCCCCTGTGCTGGGATTATAGACATGAACCACCATGAGCAGTTTAAGAATGGCTCGGCATCCCAGGGTTCCCAGGGCAGCATGGCATGCATTGCGGTGATCGAACTTGGGACCCTGCACTTGCCAGGCAGGTGGTTAGATCACCAGACTATCTCCACAGCCCTGTGTGTCATAACCCTACAGTTAACTTTCCTGACATTTCCTTTCCTTCTGCTTTAATGCCATCACAAAGATTAATTGCTCAATAAATTTGATAAACCTTCATGTCCTGTTTGAATTCATTTGCCAAAATGTTTTAGTGAATGTACACACAGAGTGCTTTGAATAAAACATTATTTCTGTTAATTTATTGACCAGTCTTCTTTGTATTATGCTTCTAGGAGGATACTTTGGAGAGCCCTTGCTAAGATTTTCATCAAATATTGAAAAAACTCTTTCTTATTTAACTCCTTATTAACGTTAATGATATGTTACTCACTAAACAGTATAAACATAATATTTATTCACAAGTTTTATGTGAAAAACTGATTTAACAGCTATCAGTGTATAGTTTAAGCAGTTTAGTATTTATCTTCTTTCTCAAACATAGAACAATAGTAGCCTTTCTCCTGCTATAACTTTTATGACATTAACATTTCCTTAAAGATCTCAGCAGTGGCCCAATGATTTTAGTGCAATGTCTCTGTATTCCGGGAGAGAATTCATTGGGGAAACCTAAAATCATTTAGAATAAAAGAATTGTTCCCTGACAGTTTTCTACAGTAATATCTGTTACTCATTGTATTATTAAATTTTTTCCTTGCCAATATGATAAAATCATCTGCCTAAAGGAACATCAAAACATTCTTATTTTATCGCTTAAAAAAACTTTAGTTATTCATTTGGTACAGGGTCTCACTATGAAGCTCAGATTCATAGTGGTCCTCCTGTCTCAGCCTTCCCAGTGCTGGGATTACAGATGTGTGCCACCACACCTGGTTTTGGGGTCCAGCACAACTGCACCCAGGGTTCTGAGGCTGGCACGGCATGCATTATCAGGGACTGAATCCAGGTCTCTGCGCATGCTTAGATCACTGAAATATCTCCCCAGCCCTCTTTATCACTTTTGAACAGGATTCCATTTACCCTAATCAACAGACATATTTCTTATGTCCCTGGAACTACACTTAGCTCAAAAATTATATTTTGTTCTTTTTTTTGTAGAACCTGGAATTGAACTCAGGCCCTTGTGCTTGTCAGGGAAGTGCTTATTCTACTGAGCTATCTCTCCTGCTCCAATTTTGTTCTTAATTTTTTTCCCAAGTCTTTGTTCTTAAATTTAGATGTACTATTCTTATAGCAGCTAATTTTCATACATTGTTCACCATAACCATGCACCATATTTTAAGCTAACACACACACACACACACACACACACACACACACACACACACATCTCCTTTGATAATTACATTGCCATGCAAGGTTAGTGTCTCAGTTACTCTTCTCTCATTGCTGGGACCAATACCTGACACCCAAAATGAAAGAAAGAAAGGTTTATTTAGCTCACAGTTACTGGAGATTTCAGTCCACACTCAGCTGGCTCAGGCAGACTTGGACTTGGCAGACAGCAGCAGTTCACAGTGTGAGTGACTGTGTATTAAAACAAAAATGAATGAGCCATTTTATTAGTTCCATTCTTTGGTCTCTTTACTGCATAGTTCTGTTGACACAGAGCTCTTGACCTGCAACTTTCCTATTGATTTCAAGATTTAAAAAAGAAAAGTGCTCCCTGCCCTATGAAGAAAGGAGAACAGGGAATAAATATTTATTTAGTATTCAAATTAACTAAAGGAAGAGGGACTAATTCATAGGTGCTAAATTAAAGTCAGTGGTCTAACCAGTGAAAGACCAGACTTACTTCTGAATATAAGCTTGCCAAAAGTACTATTACAATGATACTCAGGGAAAGCCAAATTTCACTCTAACACACATACGGGAAAATAGAACAGCCTTGAATTTGTTAGAAATCAACCGCTAGGAAAATAACAAGGTAGAAAGTATTAATATTGAATCTTTAATGTAATTCAGGTATAAAAAAGAAAGATACGCAAACAGCTATAGTCTCTTAATAAGAAACATATGGTATAATACTGTCTGTAAGTATAATATCATGTATACACCTTTTATGATACAAAAACATTATGAAAACAGTTTGCAATGTATTAATTTATGAAATCCATCTTGTCAAGGTATCTTAAAACTGTCTCATCGATATTTGTACTTCAATAAAACAAAAGTAAAATTAAAAAAATTACACTAAGATTTATTGATTAAAAAAAAAATCTCCCAGAAAACTGACCCTAAATCTTCAATTTTGACTGTATGTAGAAATAAACAGAACTTATCTTTATTCTAATCATTGTAGCAGATGTATTCAGATTAAGAAACAGGCCCAATAAATGTCTCAAAAAATCCTTAGGCATTCCTGGTCAAATTCTCCTATATAATTCATAGAATTCATTTGATTCTAAAACTAAATTTCAGAGCGGCTAAGCCACTAGTAATACACTGTCAAAAAATGAATTATTAGATAAGTGGAGAATTTGAAATTTCAATTTGTGAACCGCTTAATCACTATGCTTCTCCCAGGAGTGTAACGCTGTTTGCAAGAAAATCTTAGAGTTAATCTGGGTCATCCAATGGGCACTCACCACATGGCCTCCAGTGACGCGCAGTGAAGCTCATTTCTGATTGTCTGAGATCTTTAAACTTAGAACCATGAATCAGAACTCTAAAGTCGTGAAAACTTTTAATATTTTCTGAACATAACTTTTAGAAATAGAAATGATATTATGAAAGTCCTTTGTAATATTTTCAAGACCAATGTCCTTTTCAGCAAATAGCTCAGTATGATTGTTCTGTAAACATTTAAACACTATGATTACAGTTTTTTTTTTTTTGTCAAATGGCCAGAATTCATTATTCAAACGCTCCCTTACCACATAATTATTGGGTCATGTGCTTTTCTTGTGCTCCTGAGCTACTCCAGTATGATTCAACTTTTGTTTAGGGAAAAAAATAGATGTTGTTTGTGTCAGCAACAAAAAAATCACTGTCTTTTTTGGCAATCTAAAAAAAGCTGAAGCTTGCATTCTTCTTATGAAATCAAGCACGTAAAACATATGGGTTAAGAATATTATATTTCTATTATGTTACTGCATGTTTAAGTGCCAGCTTTCACACTTTTGGAAGATTATGTCCTATATTTTGCTCTGGCAACCAGTCCTCTGAGGAGTTACCTCTGAGGAGGTTACAAAAGTTAGTTAATTCTATTTTGAAGGGAAATAAACTGTTTAATAGTAATTTCTGGGTCACAGTCACATGGAAAGAGCACAGGATGTTAGAGTAATTATTGGGAAGGATCAGGAATGTCCTAGTAGTAGTTATGAGAATACGGTGGGGAGTTCTGACAGTGTGAGACACAGAAAGCATTTAGAGGAAAATTGGGGAGCCCTTGGTAGAGGTACCCACAAGGGACTGAAGAATTAAGTGAGCCATTTTTTGAACTTTCATGAGGCCAGTTTCTGTTCATCAAAAGGCAGGCAGTTCTGGAGGTCTGGATATGGCTTTAAACTTCTCTTTGGGGCTGAAAGACACTAAAACCTGTTCTAGAACTAGATCAGCTTTGAGGCTGTGCCTGTAGCAAGTCTCTTCAAACCTCCATGTGAACCCTAAGGTCATCTAGGACATGGATTATGTGAGGTTCTTGTTTCTCATCTCTGCCAAAGCAGAAAAAAAGAGAGGAAGTTACCAGGAAGTGAACGAATCACTGCCAACTAAACCTGGAAACCAGGGAGGGAGGAAGCAGGAAGACTCACTAGGCAAGGAGGGCTTCTTACCTGATCTAGAGATCAGTCACCTCTTCCTTGTGTGCCGTCGTCAGCATAGGCCCCCCTCTACAGGTAAAATTCTTCTTTGGCCCATGAGTGGGGAAATCAGACAGAGTTGTACATTTTGTAAAACTTTAAATCCAAAGCTTATTGAAAAATAGATCCTAGTAAGTTACAATTTTGTATTATGTTTCCCTGAATGAGAAATAACAATAGATGTGTTGTCTTTTGTTCTTCTTCAGTGTTGGCAAAATCCAGCCTTTACACTATTGTTAGTCTTCAGGATCGCTAAACTTCCCATATCGGGTTACAAAAGCGGCAGGCTTGGTGTGTACAAACCAAACAATAACTTGAGAAGGACAAAAGACAATGTTAGAGTTCCAGTGGAATTTAAAAACTATTTTTTTCTTTAAATGAGAAAAAAAACACACAAAACAGATTATTCCCATTGTCTGTGCTGTCACATGGACAGAGAGTGACATCACAGCTCAAAATTCTTTCCTTCATTCTTGCTAATAGACACCCTCTCAGACCCATCAGAATGTAAATAGAAATGTTACATAGAGAATCAACAGAGTCTCACTGGACTTTGGAAAGAGTCCCACTAAAAACATATCTTTTCAGAGCTGCATGTTAGTATTTAATATGAACAGTACGTTAATTAAAAGACAAATGTCAACTGATATTAAAGTTGCATTTAAATAAACTTGTTTTATACTCAATATTAATTATATCACTATGAGTTTAATAATATGTGAAAAGAGATTCTGGGAAAGATATAATGATTAAAATAACTCAAAAATCTCTTGTTTTATTAGACTTGATAATTGGATTTAAGTGCATAAGGGAGCATGTCTCAAAGAAATCATCCACGATAGGGCATAATGTCAGACCTGCCTGTTTCAAATGTAATTGCCCTATCTCACTGCTTCATTTATATTTCATTTATCAAATATATCGTACCCCAAATTACTTCTGTAAATTTCCCTCTCTTACACACACACGCACATGTGCCTGCATGCACACACAAAACATAATAGCTTTTATTCATCAATTCATTTATTTACAAAACACTTCCTAGCTTTTACTATTTGCCAAGTATCATGCCACGCCTAGGGAACAGAGATGAATAAATTAATCTCTCTGTCCTGAAGATGCTTACAAATATTTCTTAAAAAGCAGTGTTGGGCAATCATAGTAACAGTAGCTAACACACATGAACTGAGTGTGTACTTTGTGGTAGGCAGATTTCTAAGAACTTTACATATATAATCTCATCATGTATAAAACAATATCCTTTTCAAGCTAGATATCTTTTTATTTTTATTTCAAGGACATTAGAGTAATTGTGCACTGAGAGATTAAGTGATTTGCCCAAAGTTACTGACAGCAATAGGGGATGACAGTAGGAGTCACATGGAGGGAATCTGAAGTGGGCACATGAAACACTTCACAGTGATGTGCATGGGTGAGGTGCTTGGGCCCATCTTGGTGGCAGCGGGGTAGGCCAGACTTTAGTGTAAAGCAAGGCTGTGGAAGAATCTTAAAATGAGTTAGGCACCAAAGTTACAAGAAAGCATAAATACACACAAATATGAACAGTGCGGGACAAGCCAGTGCAGGAGAGTGACATGAAACATTATTAAGCAGAAGAAAGGTTATCTGCTGGCCTCAGGGTCTCAGGGAACTCAGGGTAAAGAGGAAGGGGGACCATGACTACCATGAGGGTGGAGAAAGTTTGCAGGGTTTCCTTGGAGTTTTCCTGAGGGTTTTCTTCAGAATTTTTCATTCCTCCCCTGACACTATATCTTGTAGGTGGTGTGGGGATGGGATGGGATGGGTCGAGATGGGGTGGGTTGTGTATGTTGCTTTGCTTTCCTGTGTATTTACATTGCTTTGATCTACAGTTCATAAACTAAGTAAATATGAGGCAGTTTTACTGGAGACTTCAGTTTGTTCATACAAAATTTATAGGATTTGAGTTAGACAAGCTTTTAGGTCCATTCTAGTGTTGAGATTTATGTCTGTCTATGAGCTTTCTAGCTTCCCATTCATGTGGTTTCATTTTTATCACATTTATATGTCTCTGTCTCAGCTCAATATAGAAGCAAAATCCATTGAAATGCAAGTTGATTGTAGTCTGAAGAATAATGTTTCTTTTTACCCATTTTCATGTAGGGGGTGATCATGATGTTGAGGCATGACATAGCTGGAGGAGAATTATGGGTTGGCAAGATGCATGTGAGAGCAAATCCAAATCACTTATTAGCTAGGTCTGGTTCTTACAGAGCACTGTTCCTGCCCTGAATCCTGCCCTTGGGCTTTTGCGTTTCCTACCTCCAGTTCAGAGGCTTTGATTGCCCTCTTAGCTCTTTTTGTATTTGTCTATTCTTATTTCTTGTTCTTCCAGAACTTCACTAACTTTTCACCCACTTAGCTCTTTCTTGCTGTTCCTTGGTTCTCACCTGGGACCTTCTGCTGTTAGTGACTGAACTGGGCATTCTATCTTTAAACTGTCCAGTATGCAGCTGTCTTTCCTTATCACACACAACCAGCGAGCTTTGCTTCCCACTTCTTTTATGAATATGCTCATAAAAAGTTCCATTTAGTCATGACTTTCTTGAAGATGCTTGTTTGAAAAGATTCTCCACTATTTTTTGCTTCAAGAGTTTAGTTATGCACAGGAAGAAGAAACTGGCAGTACCTAGCATGTAAAACAGATCCTTTTCTTTCCTTTGCTTTCTTTCTCCTTCTTCCTCTTCCATTTTCTCCCTCTTTTGCTTTCTTCCTCTCTAAGCAAAAAGAATGTGAAACACTTCCAAGAGAACTACTGTTCAACACAACTGACATGTAATCAGAGTAAAATTGTTCTGCTTTGGAGAAGTCAGAACCTTTTAGGAAGCCAGAGAGAGAAATGAGTCATGAAGTTACTTTACAAACAAGGGATATGAAATCCGTGCTCCAGGTTTATAATGAAAGCTACAATCTTGGCTGTAGTGACTAACAATCAATGCTAGAGAAAGAACTAATTCACTGTTTCTAAAAGATAGAAACCAGCACGAATAAGGTAAAGCACAACATTTCTTGGGGCTGAGAAGTGAGAAAAATTTCCCATGAGCCCTCTGAAATAAAGCCTCTTGATAGACAGCATTCTCAGTAGCGTCTTTATAAACAAAAACAATTGCACATAAACAACTTTTTAAGGCTTATACTTTGGGCTATCCCTCATGCCAATTGAATTGAAACCAATTCAATACAAGTATATGGACAAATGAACGGCTCATGTGGCAACTCTCTGCTGGTCTCTTTAATCCAGGAGTACACATTAGTGGCTGGAGACCAGCACTGTGTTCTGTGGCTCATTATTTACTAGCAATGATCTGAGGAAAGAAGCGGTCATGTGAATAAACTAATCTGAATGTGTAACTCTCTTTGTAGATTCAAAATGCTATAGTTTTGAACAGTTCTGCACTAATGAAATGGACTTCTCTTTGCTTAACTCACTTTCTCAAAAAATATTTAAATATAATTCTGGTTGCTATTGTTGCCTTCTTGTTTCCAGTTCACTATCAGGGCAATTTCACTATGTTCAAGAAACAGACTAGTAGTTGAGGAAATTAATTGCATTAGTCAAACATAAATGCATTAGCAATTATACTAGCTGCTGGATTGTTATAAAGTTACAATGGAAATTATGTAACATTAACTATTGGAAAATATTCTAATAACACTTTATGTTAGTTCGAACAAAAGCTGCTCTATTTAGAATTGGAAGAAATGTGCATTTTGATTGTTTAAAAATGATTAAAATACTAATGGCATTAACTAACCATGTTTATTTGCAATTTTTCAAATATACTGAGAACAGTTAAAACAGAAACTGACTGCTAGAGGCTGAGATTTTTTAGAAAAACTGAGGTCATTTTTAATTTGAAAGCACTCTACTGTGATTAAATTTATAAAACAAATATTTCATAGGTATGCAAAAAATCTCAGTGAACTTTGTATATTAAATCTCTAATTAGAAACAAGCCATTTGCAATCATTTTAAGTTTCTTTTTCAGTGTAAGGAGATAGGATATTAGTGAGAGATATTTAAAGAAACAGCTGTGGTGAGTCTTCTGATTCTATTATTAGATGAACAAAATTCTCGTTAAATCACTTTTTCCTAAGCAAAACACCAAATAAATAAACATCAACAGATAGATTGTATAAGAACAAGAAGTTCTTCTTCCAAAAGTGTTTTATAAGCAGCACCTTTGCAGTAATTTCTTCTTTCCTAGTCTCAGTCCATTCTTTTCCCTTTAGTTATACAAACAAATGGTCATGGGAATTACTATTTATTTGAGGTGTAGTACGGATTCTAGCCTGTCTTCAATTATGGGCTCTGCATAACAAACTCTACCTCTTTATCTGAAAAACTTATTAGGTAGAGAAAAGAAACTCTCCTTTATTGCATTAGATTCTGCAGGATTAGGAGCTCTGGATACTCTAGATTTTAACAGCAAAAATAGATTTTGATATGAGGTGTAGAAATTAGTAGCAAAAATTTAAAATGAAGCCTGAATGCTCTTGTTCATATGCCAGTTGTTTCATTCATAGAAATCTCTATAAATAGCAACACTCTATTTGTAAATACTCAATAGCAACAAATCCTAAATTTCTCAGGCACTTTAAATTTAGGAGGACAAAATTTGAACTCATTATCTCGAGCTTTCAGTCCTGTCCCTGCTCTGAATTCCTATCATGGATATGCACTCAATTTCTCTACAGCTTTCTGAGCTGAAAATCTATGTATTGCTCTGGACATTTTGCTCTCTCTCAGCTCTCACTTTCAAACTGCCTAAGCCTTGCAGGGTGGTGCTTATCCATCTTATACAAACTTTTTTTTATTTGCCCCAGGAGTATGCTTAGTTCTGCCCCTGCTACTTCTGATGCCTTGTACCAGCCTGCTAACAATTTTTCAGCATCCCCTATCATTCTCCTTCAGATCGCCAGCTGGTCTTCCCTGCTTGCACAATCATGTATATGTTTCCCCTTTAATCAGCACCCTTTCAAGTTCTTTGTTAACTAGCGGTCACCATGTATCCTTGCTCTGAGAACTCAGGCCTCTAGCCATGTTGTTTGGGTCAAGCTGCTGCATGACTTCTCTCCTGTTAATAGTCATGCTCTGACTCTTCCTGGTTTCCCCAAACATGAGAGATGGGAGTGTGTCAGTTACAGACTGGACTTTTGAAACATATAACTAAGCAGGTTTTGATAGATTTTATGTATAACATCCATCTTTTATGAATACTTTTCTTACTTGGGAACATGCATAGATAAACAGAACTATAGAAATACAAAAATGACAGTGTGTTCCATCTTTCCCTTTCTGAAGTGTTTATTCAGGTCTAAGAAAAGTAGAGAGTTGGCAATACACATAAATGTTAAGCAAATAGCATTCACAAAGGATGGTAGAAGGGAATTATTGGAAACGGGTCCACAACATGTTAGTATAAATTGTGCAAAGTACAAGTATATGCATGTGTATGCTCCAGTGTGTGTGTGTGTGTGTGTGTGTGTGTGTGTGTGTGTGTGATTGTCATTGCTTCCTCATGACCAAGTGCAGTTTGCAATTGTTGCCTCATGCTGCCTTAATATCAAGATTGTGGCTGGTAGCTCTGACTTTTTTTTAATTTTTATTTTATTGAAGTACAAATATTGATGAGACAGTTTTAAGATACCTTGACAAGATGGATTTCATAAATTAATACATTGCAAACTGTTTTCATAATGTTTTGGTATCATAGAAGGTGCATACATGATATTATACTTACAGACATTGTTATACCATATGTCTCTTATCAGTAAATTAAGAGTGTAGCTGTTTGCGTATCTTATTTTTTATACCTGAATTACATCAAAGATCAATAATTAATACTTTTTACCTTGTTATTTTCCTAGTGGTTGTCCGTAGTACTAGAAGCCGACATAATATCCTGTCCAACCACCATTAGTGCAAATCTTGCCTCTCATAGAATTATGTAGAAGCACGGCGTATCTATCCCAACTGTACTGTCCATACACACACATCATGGTCAAGCATTGGCTGTGACTCATCCACATGGATGACACAGACCAAAGATCTACAGAATAAGGTACAGGACTACAAGATAAACCCTGAGGGGACTTCACTGACCTCATAAGAAACAAAAAGTACATGTGTTGGTATATAGTTCTTGCTCTATCTAGGTCTTAACCATCCAGCAGAAAAGTATAAAAATGAGGTATACACCGCAGGGCCATAATAATAAGTTGAGCTGTAAATGGCTATGGTCGACAACTTCTTCGGATAACTCACGACTGTTGTGGAACGCTGGACTATGTTGGATTGTGTCGTCGAGTTCAGGCACCTAAATTAGTTGAATGACAATGGAGTGCCCATCTTTGACAGGTGTAGACAAAGGAAGGTGTATAAGAAATAGTTCTGACTTTAAAAAATGTCATATGTACTTTACAGAGGTTATACTGTGCGATTCTTAAATTTCCTCAGTGTAACATTCTTCACAAGCTTTCAGATATGGTCCATTCCATAACTTCTTCTGAAACTATTTTTTTTTTTTTTTAACATCCAGACATTCCTTTTAGTTCAAAGAATTTAAGGAGTCTAATTAATGCCACCAGCAACCTCCAGGTGGCCAAGTAGATGGCATGTGATCCATAACCATATCCTGGGAGCCAAGTACACAGAGCTAAAGAAGAGCATTTGTACTTCATTCACTTTCTGCGTCTTCAACTCAACACTCTTCCCTTAATTTGTGTAACTTTTATGCAAAGTAGAAACTCTTTTTAAAAAACATTTATCAACAGTCTCTATTTGAATATTTAGTCCCCCTACATATGCCAGAATTCACACTCTTGTTTTCATTTTACTCTACATCTAGAATATTCTGAATGGTTAAAATACCTAGAGAGAGCTACAGAGTTCCTCTAAGACTGAGCATGAGAAAGAAGGCCCAGCAGCAGAAGAAGGAGCACACAGATGCCAAGTGGCGTACATTGTTATTTAGAGTTACAGAAGAGTACATGATCCACTGTCCTCATTTTGTAGATGAACAAAACTGATTTTTCCCCTGAGGAGTCAGTCAGCCATAGGTGACAGTGCTAGTGAGTGAGCAACTTGATATTGGAGCTGAGGATTGTTATTTCCTCAAGAAGATATTGGGGATTGAAAGGATGATGAGAGCCGTTGCTTTAAGGTCACATGCGCTAACACAGCCTTTAAATGACATCTATTCCTAAGTCCACACCATCAGGGTACTTGCAAGTCTAAGCAGCTTAGAGCTGAGAAAAATGCCTCTATACAAGTCTGGAAATGTGTATAAATGTGATAGTTGATAATTATTTGAGGGGACCTGGGGAGGCAATTATTCCTTATTTGTTCTCCATTTGTCTATCTCAATGTATTTCTCTTCTTTCTTTTTTTTTTTTTTTTTTTTTTTTTTTTTTTTTTTGGTGAAACCGGGGATTGAACCCAGGCCCTTGTGCTTTCCAGGGAAGTGCTTATTGTACTGAGCCATCTCCCAGGCCCAATGTATTTCTCAGTCCACAGAGGAATCATACTGCTTCGGAGGATGGCTACCTCCAGCGGTTTGCTTTTCACTTCATGCATTTGTTTCAAATAATTAGAGGGCTCGTTATGCCTTGTCACCTCTTTCCTCTCTCCTATTTTTTTCTTCCTCCCTCCTGTTTAAATTGCTTTTTTTTGTCCTTTTCCCCATATGTATTTATCAAGTGCTATGATGTGCCAGGCACTAATCTAGGTATTTCAATTAGAGAGATTAAAAACTTGTAGCCTTTGTAGACAAGGAATTCAAAGTCCAGTGGAGAAAACAGGTCAATAATAATGTGTTTCAAAATTATAGTGTGGTGGGAAGATAAAATTCTGCAAGCTCAAGTATGAGAACCAGAAGGGAAAAGCCACCATAAGGGCTGTGTGGAACGAGGAGAGAAAGTAAAAATGAATAAGAAAGCCTTCATCTGTGGAAAGAGATAAAATTGGATTAAAGGGCAGACATATACAAACGCACATGAAAGAATAAAAATGTCAAGAATTAGAAGTGATTTAGAGAGCCCAATCATAGGTAAGCACGATAAAGAACGAAATTATTGCAGGGTGAGGTCCATTGAATCATATTTCTGACTCACTGATCACCAGGAGGTTGAAGCACCAGTTTATTTTTTATATATATTTTTGGGTTTTGGCAGAACTGGGGATTGAACTCAGTCTCTTGCACTTGCTAGGTAAGCACTTATTGTACTGAGCTATCTCCCAGGCCCCGAACCACCAGTTTAATTTTGGCAATAATGTGTTTGAGTTGCTTGTAAGACCTGAAGGAAGATAGCAGACAATAACTGTGTGTGTTCTCGGAATGAAAAAGAAGGTAGGAAGTGGAGAGAAGAATGTGAGAGGCTGTGCATTTCAAGTGTCCTTCAAGCTCCACATGGGGTGGTAGGTGAGGCCATCATGGATCACAGAGCACGGAAGACTGAGAAGAAGTCTTGATCTGCAGTAACCTTTTTTTTCTAGGTATATAAAATGAAAAAATAAAAGGGTGCTTGTCAAAGAGTGGTTAAACAATCTTGCCATGGAAGCAGAGACAGTGAGGTAGAGTCTAGAAGACTAAAGACATTCATGAATAGATGGAAGAGAAAAAGAGGGGAAATGGGTGACCATGGCAATAGTAGATGCAGCGATGCAAAGACATGGCTATGTCAGTGGGTGGTACAATGAGTGAGATCAATAGAATGTAAGGAGACCATGAATTGTAGTCATGGTATGTTTCACTCTGGTGACATTAGTGTGGCCATACAACGATATATCTGTGGTACTTGTGGAGGAGGTAAATATCCATGTAAGAGGTAAAATCCCTGGAATGATGGCAGATGGAATAAAAAGAAAGTTTCTGAAAGATAGAATTTTCCATAAATGACAGGAATGTGACTGGAAAGTAAGTGGATAATTACAATGAGTGAGGAGAGATGACTCTTTGGCTCAGCTAACACAGATGTCTTATTTCCTCATTAAAACAGTGGATTGGCCAGGTGTGGTGGCGCAGGCCTGTAATCCCAGCACTCAGGAGGCTGAGGCAGGAGGATTGTTGTGAGTTTGAGACCAGCCTGAGCTACAAAGTGAGCTTAAGGCCAGCCTGAACTGCACAGTGAGACCCTGTCTCTAAAAGACAAAAAACAAAACAAAACAAAAAAACCAGTGGATTGGAAAGAACGGTGTGCAGGGGTTAAAAAAAAAAAAACAATGGCCAAAGATGATATGGTGTGAAAAGGAAACACTGACCTCTCCTTATTCTTGACTTACACAGGGACCAAAGAAGAATGTCTAAGAGAGTAGAGGGAAGTGTAGGTCCTTTGAAGACAGCCAGGTTTTGGGTAATACAGAGAAGTTTAGAAAGGAAGGCAACAATACTACTATATTTCCAAAACCAACAGCCAGAAAGCTGGCAAGGAAAGCAAGAAATAGGAGGTTTGGTCCACACCATCTTGAGGTGACAAGTTGCTGTAACAGAAAAGCTTTTTCTTGAGTAATATATAAGGCAATTAAGAATGAATAAAAGTATATTGATTCCCTGTAGTATAGGGTTAGTGTTTGGTCTTGTATCAATGACAGTGGTAGTGATATGGAACCAGTGTTCTTTCTAGTGTTCCTTTTCTCTTTGAGGGAGTTATCAGGAGTGTGGCAGGTGTGACTGGAAAATCCCAAGAGTGATTCTGAATGGTCAAGCTGGTGAGTGGCACAATCCCAGAACTGAGCAGACAGGCAGCTGCATACACACACACACACACACACACACACACACACACACAC
>PVKA01013331.1:44893-55485 GCA_004027165.1 Ctenomys sociabilis | reverse complement strand
CGAAGGTTGCTTTCAGCCGGGCACCACGCCACTGCAGCAGGACACAGCGCCACAGGAGACCGACCGTTAGCCCCCACGGCCTTGCTCTCAACTGTTCCACATTCCCCATTGCTCACATGCGAGCTCCTTCCCCAGCCCAACTCACTGTGAACAACTGCCTGTGAACAACTGCCGTTGCCCTAATAACTCCAGCTGATTGATTCACATCTGGTAAATATTGCTTGATTTAATTCATCCTCCTGAGCACTCATAATCCTGTTTGGTATAGAGTTAACAATTGCAAAGCAGGGAAAAAATTAAGATCATGCACCAGGCCTCTTGGGCTCCAAAGTCTACGATTTTCATCACTCCTCTGCAAAAGTGCAGGCAATGCCAGATGCACACCTGTAATCCCCACACTCAGCAGGCTGAGGCAGGAAGATTGTTATGAGTTTGAGACCAGCCTCGGCTACAGAGTGAGCTCAAGGCCAGCCTGAACTGCATATCAAGATCCTGTCTCAAAAGGACAAAAAAAAAAAAAAAAAAAAAACCACTATTTATCAATTATATAGGAAAATTTAAAATATTATTCAGAGCCTGATCCTGCTGCATTTTGTGTTTTGTTTTGTTTTTTGAGAGATAATCTTTTTGTTTAACTGGAACAACTCTGAACCAAATCACTGTTTAGAGCCTGAAACACTTGGTCTTTCTCCTCCACCAAATCCTCAACATCCTGCCCAGTGGTCATTCTTCCCTGTCCACCCTCCCCCTGGGAGTATGCGCCAGCCCCTCACCCGGTATTGATGGCTGTGTCAAGTGGAGGGAGTTACAGCCCAGCTCACCCCAGCCCCAGGTGCACCTGCCGACAACAAAAGTCATGGCAAAGGATGACGCCAGCAGTGATCAGCGAGGTGAAGGAGGGAGCATGAAAAGCTCCCTACAGGAAGGAGAAAAAAGGGCTTTTCACGATAGTACACACCTAAGGAACAAGTGAATGAAAAACCCAGGATCAGGGAAGGACCCAAAAAGAACATTGGAAAGCTTGTCTCCCCCTCAACACAGGCTGAGGGCCGCTGCGTGCCACCAAGGACCATCAGCAATAAGCACACGGGCACAAATTAGCTGGAGGCTTCACTCTCAAGGATCTTAGGGTAAAGGCCAGGTGTTCGGCCCTCAAATGCACTCGGTCCTCCGGCCCTGCATCTTAGTCTCGCTCCAAAATGGATCATCTTTTCACGAGTATTTTTCACAATCCCATTAAGATTCATGCTGGCAGAACACAGACGTGAAGAGACTACACAGTTCAGGAATGGAGGTCGCATCATTCAGTGGCGACCTATATGACCCCCCTAAGTGCAAGAGGCCTTCGGTCACCGTGCCCCAACTAGTGTGAAAGGGTCACTGCCTTCTTCACATGGAGCTGTGGAGCCCTTCAGACTGAATCAGAAGCCTATTTTGGATTGCAGGACTTTTTTTTTTTTTTTTTTTTTGGTCTTTTTTGAGACAGGGTCTCACTATGCAGTTCAGGCTCACTTTGTAGCTCAGGCTGGTCTCGAACTCACAACAATCCTCCTACCTCAGCCTCCCAAGTGCTGGGATTACAGGCATGCGCCACCATGCCCAGCTGGAGGACATTTTAAAGGATTAGGGCTTGAGCTTTATTTGGTTGACATTATAAGGAACATCTTATAAATAAAAATTTTAAATTTCAGAAAGCTACCATTTAAATACTTTATACTATAAAGGTCAGAAAAAATAGAAATAATTCCCCTGAATAACTGGACCCATTATTAGCAAAATGTATGTTTTCTGCTAGTTTTTTACTTTCTTTGGTTTGTTTTGTTTTGCTTTGCTTTTAATTTGAGACAGGATCTCACTATATAGCTCAGGCTGGCCTTGAACTTGTGAAGATCCTCCTGCCTCGGCTTCCTGAGAGCTGGAATTATAGGGGTATACTACCATACCTGGCTCTGCTAGACATTTTAAAGCATAGTTGATAGGACTAATATAGGCCATATCTGCATTTCCTCGTAACATCACATAAGCATGTTCAAAGACACTCACAGCGCTCAGTAAACATCATTTTGCAAATGATCAAGCAATTAACTCCAGAGAAATGTCATCTACTTATGTTAACAGGTCTTACAAATTTCCTCTTGAAAGAAGAGTGCATTGCTTTGTAAATTAGCATTTATTGTTACTCAAGTTGCCCAACTGGGGCTCAAGAGCCAACTGGGAAAAACTAGAAAGTTCTCCTTCAGTGTAGTTAACCTGTGGGAAAGCCAGGAGTGACATTATTTTCCAAACCACAAGACATTCTAGCTAGAACTATCTCTTGTCAGTCAGCAGCAGCCAGCAGCACCGACCACACCAACACCCAACGCACAGCGAACCACCTCGGTGAACTGAAAGGAGACTTTGTGTCTAAAATGTCCACAGCCAGATTAATCTTATCCTGAAAGACTCTGAGGACACCTTAAATTAAACAGTGTCAACAAGGATTAGGTACATAATCAGTCTGAAGAAAATTGGCAAATGCCGACCCCTTTGGTAAGCATCACCGATAATTAAAATCTTTCATCGCAAGCGTGTCGCTGCACAGTACTGCGCGCTGGTGGGGTTTAATTTTCAGTAACCTTACATCTGCAGACCACACATAGCTCAATTTTAGCATGTGTTTTCCTTTCAAAAACTTGATTCCACTCTAGACTTATACTGGACTATTGGTAAACTTAGGAATGGGTTATTGTTGCCCTGTAATTTTGTCTATAGCAATTTTATCAGTATCAAAATATACTTAGGTTGTCTTATGGAAAAAAGAAACAAGCTAACTATAAATTTAAGGCATGAAGAAGGATTTTTTTTAAGTTTATTGTAGGTTCACTACGTACTCTTGGTCTTTCATACTCACTAAAGTACTTGGAATAATCCTCCACACCTTCTTCAGTCAACTCAGTAAAATACCTCAAGGATGAGATGAAGGTTAAATTGCTCAAGGAATCACCAAGATAATCTGAGTTTTTCAGTTTTTTAAAGTATCAGATGGTAATAGTAAAAGTATCAAAATTGGAGGAAAAGATCCAGGCCGGAACATTAATTATTACTATAAATCAGGAAAACCGAAGTGCAGAATTTGAAATTTCCTGTTATCAAAGGCTCAAAGAAATATGAGCTTGAAGATCTAAGGATCGCATGCACAGGAAGCTGTGCTCCAACTGAGGTACTCGGCTGAACTGTCCCACACAGCAGCGCAGACCCCTGTCCAACCCAAGGGAACAAGAACGTGTCCCGCGCAAGCCAGGACTGGCTCTTCCTCAGAGCACACTTAACAGGCATACTGTACCTCTCACGCAGTTCATGGAATCGTGGGAGAGAGTCCATCCCGATGGACAAGCACATGAGTAATACCTAGGCCCCTGGGTGGAGAGCAGGCATAGGTGGCTGCAGGAGGCAGAGGCACATGGGTTCGAGGCTACAGGAAAAAGCAAACAGTGATCACATGGGAGAACATTAGGTACAGACACACACTGCCATCTTCCTCCCCGAGGCTCCCAGACTTGGTGACACGGGTATCTTAAATCACCTCTGCCTAAAACACAACACGGTGGGGTGACTGGCCCAAGGTCATATATTAATCCAAGGCATATCAGATTATGAAAATATAGCCATGGAATAATTTGGAATTTGAGAATAGAAATATGATACTAAATAACATTCTTGTCTGACTAAAAGATCTTTCTGCATTAAATGAAATCAGATTTTATTTGCTGTGTGATTTGACATTTACCTAGCATTGTCTGTGTTTGTTTAGATAGTAATCTTTTCTTTCCCTATGGATAACATCTTTGTGTGTCTCTGCTCCTTGAAAAGTGTCACGGGATGTTTCCTAGATTCTATCTGTTCCTGTTATGTATTATGTGTTAAATTATTAATCCATTTACTTCAAAAATCTTCATCATTCACAAGATATGGAACACCAGTCTAAGCACTGGAGTCTATAAACAATGCAAAGCACATACTCTAGCAAAAAGAGAAATGAACTTGTGTGTGTGTGTGTGTGTGTGTGTGTGATTTCAGAATGTGATGATAAATAGCAAAAAAAATCTGACATGGGGCTATGTCAAGGAGCCTTTAAGAAAGGGACATTTTGAGCAGAATGCTCAGCAACAGGAAGGACGACCCCCAGAGCCTGGGAGCTAGGAGCTCAAAGCCAGCACTGACAGATGTTCTGGAAGTCTGAGGTGGTGACACTAAGTGAGAAGAGAGGCCAGGAAAGCAGCAGGGACTGATTCTCAAGGGTGACTGGAAAATACTGGCAGGTTTTGAGGAGAGGACAGGACGTGAAGACTGATCAGAGTGACTTGCTTTGCTCTCCCGCCACACAGAACACCTCCAAGGCCAAAGCTTTAAGTCACTAGCCCATCCCCACCCTGGACCTGAGTGTGACTCAGGAGGCCACAGCAGGGTGCCTACAAGGATGGTGCCACCCTAAGCGAGGTCCTGCCGGGTGCACTGGCACACGCCTGCTGCAGGATCACAAGTCTGAGCTCAGCCAGGGTGAATCAGCAGAACCCTGCCTCAAAATTCAAATACTTAAGAAGGTCAGGGAAGTGTGGCTCAGTACTTCCTGGATTCTAGTCCCAGGACCACCGTCCCTCAACACAAATTAAATTAATGAGCCTAGTGACATGCTGCTTTAGGCCAGAGGTGCTCTCCGGTCTACGGCTCAGGAAACTGAGACACTGAGAAAAATGAAATCCAGCTGTGCTGTTGAGCTAAGTAGGTGCTCACTATCTACGACGACGACAAGATGTGAGGAAATAAAAGCAAAAGCGGAGGGCTGAGTGTTTGGGGGAGGAAGGAGGATGCAGTGCCCCTTCTGTGTGCACTTGGCATTCCCAGGAGAGATGGTGGCACTCGGCCCAGGAAGGACATGCGCGCCATCACTTACAAGGCGGCTGTTTCACAGGATGAACCGCGACAATCCCAAGCGGCTGGAGGACATTATACATCACAACAGACTGGTTCCTTCCGTGCCATTTGTTGGCCTCCATAACCCGATGGGTGGAACGGTCTGTCCAGAAGACAGATTCTTCAAAGAGCGTCAGGGCGTAGGGGTGACGCAGGATCTAGGAGGCAGAAGCAGAGCGTGAGCCCTCACCCAGGAAGGAGAGCCCAGGGACCGTCCTTCAGCATCTAATAAAATGCAGTGAAGTAAATGTACACCAGACTGACAAAAAACATGCCACGTATTCTGAGTCCCGCTGTTCCACTCAATACACTTTCACACGTGCATGTCTACACTGGGCAGCCATTTTTAAAATGAAAAGAAAAAGAAAAGAAAACAAAACAGGCGCACAGAAAGGAAGGGGACCTATGTGGATCCGTCACCCAGTAGAAGTCGTGGAAAACCAGAGGGTCGAACGGGAGGCTCTGCAGCACCTGCTGCCAAGCACCGACCCCCTCCCTCTCACTACCCCTCGCCCCAAGCTGACTGCCCCTCCCCGACACCCCTCAGCTCAGCTCCCGACTTCCTGAGGGCAGGAGCCCCAGAGCTCCTGTGAGCCCCAGGACCTATAGACAATGGGACTCTTAAATAGCTTCTGCATAAAACACATACTTTCTGGTTGCGCTGTTTTTTGTTTCGTTTTCTGGTCTTTCTGAGACAGGATCTCATTATGTAATGCAGGCTGGCCTTGAGCTGCCTTAAGCAGTAGCCCAGGCTGGCCTCAAACTCACTGAAATCCTCCTGCATGCACAAGCACACACAGCTACACTGTACTTAGACATCTAACTTGGGAAAATTAATTCAGCAAGATAAAAAAATAAAGAATATGTAACATGGTAAGATTTAATTAAGAAATGTAAATCAAAGTTACGTTATTTTTGGCTAAACATAAATTTAACACATTATTAACATTGGCTAAACATGGATTTCAAAGATCGAGAAGCAGAAGATTAGCATCTGCAGAACAATTAAGTCACATGAGCTATTCACCAACCCCAGACATGGCACACACTGATCATGAACTAGGATAAAAAATATTTATTGTTCTGCTCCTAACAGATGTATTGCTTCCCACTGTTGATGTTTTCTGTATGTAACCTGACACTACCAATGGCACAAATACCATGTTCTTAGTTTTCTTAATATTCTCTTTTCTACATAGCCACTAACGTGGCTTTAATTGCTTTGCCTTTCTAAACTTACCAAATCACCAGCTATCACCTGCCTCCGATGTTGTCCGTTATAATCACAAAAGTCTAAGTAATCAAGATAGGAATCCATGAAGTAGATGAGTTTGTTGGGATAGTCAATAGTCAAGCCGCACGGCCAGTAGACTTTTTCCTGCACGATGACAGTACGTAAGGTTCCATCCATGCTGGCTCGCTCAATGCGAGGGTGACGGCCCCAGTCAGACCAGAACAGCACGTGCTCACTGCGAAAAGAAAACAGTTACCAAGTGGAGATCAACATGAAAAATAGTTGTCATTCGCAAGAACATGACATCCTATACATGCCCTGCTTGAAATAAATCATTCCTGGTTCACAATATAGAATACGCACAGAGTTTATGTTTCCTCCAAATGCTGCAAAGTAAAGAACTGTAATCATAGTGTAATCACAAGCCATCGGGCTGTTTTATTGTTCACAAAACATGAAACACACTATGACACTGAAATGTCTAATTCCAATTCATGTTTGTATATCATCCATAAATAGCTGATCTAGAAAAGTCCATCTGTCTTTGTTTGTCTACTTCCTCATGAGTCAATTGAACATAAAGTGTGTAATAATTTATAATATTTAGGAACCTGGCATTATGGTGAACATAAATTGTCTAATTCATCATCTGTAAAAAAAAAAAAAATGTAAGTTATACACTTTAAGTTCAAAAAAAAGAAATCCTCAATAGTTTTTAAACACTTAGGAGAATGTTTTTACGGCCAGCAGACACAAGACATTCTGCCTTATACAACTCAAAAGGGAACTCTAATAAAACAACACAAAACTGAAGACCCCCATCAAAACAATGTGCAATTTTTGGCTATGTAACCATGTAATATCCAAGCCACAGCTACATGGCCTGTGCATGACGATGGAATATTACTGTATGCGCTCATTTACACGATCATACAATAATCATTTCACGTTTGTAACGCCAAGGCAAGAAGTCAAAGTGCTCTTCCCTGGTCTGAAAAGCAGGTCACTTACATAAAAGGCAGTCCTCTACAGCTAGGTAGGGCCCACCATGTCTCAGCAAGGCCACTGAGTTTTGCAATATGCACATCTTCTCTGTTACCCATGGTGTTTTTCCCATCACTATGGCTGTCGAGACAACATAACTTTCAAAAGTTAATTAAAAAAAAAAAAAGCCTTACTTCATTCTGGGATCAAGTGCTAGTCCCCGTGGATTTGTTACATTTTTGCTAATCAACACCATTCTGTGGCTCCCATCAATTTTAGAGACTTCGATTGTTTCCAGAGCATAATCTGTCCAGTACAGATTCCGTCCTATCCAGTCTACTGCAACAGCTTCCGTCATGGAGACACCACTGTCATGCACCTACAGACAGAGGGGAGTCAAGGGTAGGGAGTAGAGAGAATATGTAAATCCAGTCATGGACACTGTATAAAAACCTAATGCAAAGTATCCAACTTGTCCTGTGATAGTTTGCTGGAATCAAGAAAGCTGGTCTTCCCATGCAGCTAATATGTAAATCAACGGTAGCATATTCTGGGAAAAAAACATACAAGATTTCACAACATTGAACATTCTAAGACAATCCTACTATTTGAATTAATGGGTTAATTCATTTTGATTTGAAAACTCTTGCGTTTATACAAGAGTTAAACACATTCACTAACTTGCAATCTTATCAAACTCTATAATGTTCATACACCAGAAGTAATATCTTTATTGGCTGCAAACAATTACAAAACAAGGTTCTAAGGAGTGGAAGAAATGTAACTATAGAAATGAAACTGAAATTTGCCAGATGCAGTGGCACAAGTCTGTAATCTCAGCACTTGGGAAGCTGAGGCTAGATCAACTGAACTACGAAGTGAGTTCACAGCCAGCATGAATTACACTGTTAAACTCTGTCTCAAAGACATGAAAGAGACAAAGACAGACAGACAGAAAAGCAGGAAGGGAGGGAGGGGTGGTGGGAGAGGGAGAAGAAGGAAGAAAGGAAGGAAGGAAGGAAGGAAGGAAGGAAGGAAGGAAGGAAGGAAGGAAGGAAGGAAGGAAGGAAGTCTAGAAAATGAATCAAGAGATGTAACTAAATAAAAGCAATCCAGATTCTCCTGTAACTTCATCTGCTCTCATTCATGGACATGCTTTCAGAGAACACATTCCTTTTTATTTATTTATTTATTTATTATTTTATTGAACTACAAATGCCAATCAGACAGTTTCAAGACACCTTAACAATACAGATTTGATAAATTCATACATTGCAAACTGTTTTCATAATGTTTTGGTATTGTACAAGGTGCATACATGATATTTTATTTACAGATATTATTTTAGCAGATATCTCTTATCAGTAAATTAAGAATGTAGCTGCTTACTTATCTTATTTTTTATACCTGAATTATATCAAAAATTCAATAATTATTTTCCTAGTGGATGACCGTAGTACTAGAAGCCGACATAATATCCTGTCCAACCACCATTAGTGCAGATCTTGCCTCTCATAGAATTACGTAGAAGCTCAGTGTTATCTATCCCAACTGTACTGTCTATACACACACATCATGTTTTTTTCTTTCTATACCCCTTCTTTTGTCTACACCTGTCAAAGGTGAGCACTCCATTGTCATTCAACTAACTTAGGTGCTTGAACTCAACACCACAATCCAACACAGTCCAGCATTCTACAACAATAGTGAGTTATTCAAAGAAGTTGTCAACCACAGCCATTTACAGCTCAGCTTAATATTATGGCCCCGTGATGTATACTTCATTTTTATACTTTTCTGCTGGATGGTTAAGACCTAGATAGATCAAGACTTATATACCAACACATGAACTTTATATTTCCTATGTGGTCAGTGAAGTCCTCTCACGGTTTATCTTGTAGTCCTGTACATTATTCTGTAGTTCCTTTGTCTGTGTCATCCATGTGGATGAGTCACAGCCAATGCTTGACCAGTTTGCTCTCTGTGAGCGCTTGAGAGAAAGTTTTCTCTTCATGTGACTCTCCCCAGGCACACTATAGAACTTCAATCTCTTTCCTCTGTGGCTCCATAATCTCCTTGTTCAGAAAATTTGGAGTTAACCTGAGTTTCATGATGTTGCAGTACAGGTCCTGAGTCTTCGCTGACCTTGAAAGGCTAGGGCCAAAATGTTGGCTGGCCTTGTGGCACTTCTATTTCTCCAACTCTGACTTGTGATCTTAGGTTGTTAACCATCCAGAAGAAAAGCTGATTAGTATCCTGCAGCATATGCCATTCACTTTGCCTTATCTGACTCAATTAATTTTAGTTGTTCTACGTTTCCTTTTGTATTTCTGCTTTTAGCTACTTATACTAGGGAGACTATACGACATTTACACATGTGTGTCTGGTTTATTTCACTTATGAGTATATGTTCAAGTGGCATCCACTTCAATATAAATGCTTCAAACTTATCATTCTTAATAGCTGAGTAATACTCCATTACATAGAAATGCCACTTCTTTTTCAACCATTCCTCATGTGATGGACATCTTGGTTGTTTCCAAGATTTTGCTATCACACATTGTGCTGCTATAAACATAGGTACACATATATCTCTATGATACAATGTATCCAGATCCTTTGGGAAAATTCCCAGTAGGGGGATAGCCCGCTTGAATGGGATTTCTAGTCCTACTCTTTTGAGGAGTCTCCACACTGACCTCCACAATGGTTGTACCAGTCTACATTCCCACCAGCAGTGGAGAAGTGTTCCCTTTTCCCCACAACCTCTCCAACATTTGTTGTTGGTTGATTTCCTTATGATAGCCATTCTTTCTGGAGTGAGATGGTATCTCAGTGTTGTCTTCATTTGCATTTCACGAATGGCTAGCGAAGTGGAGCATTTTTTCATATATTTATTTGCTTCTTTAATTTCGTCCTCTGAGAAGTGTGTATTCATCTCAGATGCCCATTTCTGACTTGGGTCTTTAAATTTGAGGGCCCTGTTATATCTTAGTTCTTTATATATTCTAGACAGTAGTCCTCTGTCTGATTGCTTATTAATTAGGATTTTTTCAAAATTTGTGGGTTGTCTTTTCACTCTGTTGACAATTTCTTTTGACATGCAGAAGCTCCTTAAGAAGAGTTGATCCCAGTTGTTGATTCTTTCAAGTGTTTCCCGTGCGAATATGTTTGTTCATGAACTCTTTACCTACCCCTATGTCTTCAAGAGTTCCTCCTACTTTTTCTTCCAGGAGATTGAGTGTTTCTGTTTTAATGTTTAGATCTTTAATCCATTTTGACTTTAACTTAGTGCATGGTGATAGAGCTGGGTCAAGTTTTAGTTTTCGGCATGTAGAAAGCCATGTTTTCCAGCACCATTTGTTAAAGAGGCTATCTTTCTTCCAGTGAGCTTGTGTAGCCCCTTTGTCGAAGATAAGATGGC